>DWEJ01001491.1:0-12949 GCA_018245835.1 Mysoria sejanus stolli | reverse complement strand
TATATATAATATTTGAGATAAATTGGATATTACTCGAAAATTGAACTAAACCAATTCTCAAATTTCACAATCAGTGAATCAGTACACTTTACGTAATCCCTCGTCATATAGATTATAGTTATAGAAAGATCGCACCTGCAACAAACACGACCAACGAGGCAGTCATATAGTCATATAGTTATAGAAACATCAACGTCTAATAGGTTAGCAGTTACAAAAATACTTTAACCTGTTGTTTCTGGTATCTTTACATACATTTTTTTGGTTAACATGTTCACGCACACACACATAATATATCCATATTTATTACCTGCTCAAATCTTAAGCTTCTAAACAAATTCTACGCTCGTCGCATGTTAATCTAGCATTGAGCGACCCTAAAAAGGAAGTAGTGCTTAAATTAAACTAAACTAACATACAATGCATTCCATACCCTTTGACGTAGCGGACGTATACGTTCATTCTTATACGATCAGTGAATTGATAAGTCCTTCAAAGGTCCGTGATGCGACATAGAACAGGTTTTTAGTGCAGTTTTAATCACGTGAGCCAACGTTGCGTCTACGTATTCACTAACCGGTATAAGTCACGTGTTGTACGTAGATAGTCGATAAATTTACATATATCAGTTGTTACTCGCGGTCGTTCATAAGGTCTTGCACGATCTCTTACCTATTAGTACCGATGAAGGGATTACCTTTTGGATTCACGCAAATGGAGTATGAGCATTAGTGATCCCTTGACTTTATAGCCACTCTTATTGAATGTTAAAAAATCTTAATATCATTTTATAATCATAGCTTTTTAATTGTCAACGTTTACAATGTAGTACAATTTATATTTTCTAAAAGACAGAAATAAAAAATAAAATACTTCATTAACATTCTCACCAATCTGCCGGGTTTCGGTTCTTGACCTCTCTGAGGTGTAAGATTAGTGTTCGTATGTGAAAATATTTGAATGTGTGCAGTATTGGAAATGAGCATGTTGTATAGCTGACTATATTTAAACGGGTAACCTTCAGACAGATTTTTTATCTAAACACCGCGTGTTTGTTTAAACTCTTTAACACCATTTTAGAGGTCACACAAATTGCGTTCGGCTTTTTTTCTTCTTGGTATTATATGCAATGATTTATGGATAAACGTGAAATGATGGACAGTACAAATCGCCGTCAGGATCCAGAGGTGAAAGATTTTATATTGCGGTGATTTTCATGGTTTAAGGAAAAAATGTTTTCCCAATTAACTCCCATTAAAAAAATAATATTATTATGACATCACCTTATGTTTATTACTAGGTAGACACAGAGGACCGAGTGTCAAATGTCTCTATCATTAAAAACTTGATCTGCTTTGTCTACATTTAGAACTCTACAAACTCCACGGTCTCTACATAGAGCGGTATTTAAATATGGTATGGTACGTAACAGGCGGAAATGATATTTTTCTGGTAAAGATGTTATACTATTTGTTTTTGTTAAAGTTAAAATAATGTCATCAAGTTAAAATTATTCAGTCGTGAAAGCATAACAGACGTACAAACGGGATTATTGTCGTATTTATGTACACTGATTATTATAATAGTAGAATCATACATTTTTGGAAATAATGCCATAATTTGACTGCCTCGTTGGTCGTGTGGTTGCAAGTGAGACTGCAGATCGGGAGGTCCTGGGTTCGATTCCCGGGCCGAACACTACAAAAAGGATTTTTCTAATTTCGAAATTTTCTTTTTTTTTTTATCTTCACGCCTGTAATCCCCGAAGAGGTAGGCAGAGGAATGTAGAACACTCCCACGTCTCACTGCATACGTTTTCACGTCCCACTATGGAATAGGTGGTGAGCCTATTGCCATCTATCGGGCACATATACAAAAAAAAAAATATTCCGATATATAGGATTTAGCGCTTTAAATTTATCTAAGTAAGTGTCAGTTATCAGTGATAATACGTTTTCATATATTTATTTACATTTATTTATATTGTATGTAATCTCATCTGTTATTGCGTAAAAAGTCGCTGATATTAAGTCAAAGTTTATTAAAAAACTAGGTGTACTCGCAGCTTCGCCCGCGTTGAAGTCAGTGTGTCACAAAGTTTCGCCCGCGGTAATACCGACCGAAAAGAAAAAGATTAAATACCTAGACAAAAAAGAAGAGCAGGCGAGTTAGGGGTGACAGCCGAGAGACGCAACGCGGACGTCAGCTCAGTATATCCTACATGATGGTACTTGATATTTTGGACAATTCATAGAATATCTTTATAAATTGTAGCCTATGTGTTATTCTGATGTATAAAGCTATATTATTGTAAAGTTTCATTGAAATCCATTCAGTAGTTTTTACGTGAAAGAATAACAAAAATCTACCTATACTCACAAACTTTAGCGTTTATAATATTAATGAATAATTAATAGGAAATAGGATTAATAGGATATTGTGACATAATATAGAGTATTTGATCTTTTCAATAAAACTGGAAATTATATGTATTTTTGAATAACATTCAAAGTTTTCTTGTGCAAAACTTTACCTAGAGGTATTGTTAGAGGCGTTTTCAGGGAAACGAATTTATATTTCCAAAAATATCTGGATTAGGTTAGGTTACAAATTTTATCAATCCAGGAATGCTCCGCCGCTCAGCTAATTATTATTTGATACTTGTCTAATATGACTAATATAAGAACTGTTATAAGTTCATGAAGAATTACTTTACTTAAATTTTATTGAAACGATTGTAGTATGCTCCAATCTGTTACTCTTTAAGTGGTGAAACGTGGGATTGTACTACTCTTCTAGGGACCCCTTCGATGATATAAAGGCGTTATGTTTTGTTGTTAGTGAGTTGCTATTTTCATTCGGTATTGTAATCAACTATTTACGCCGTGACATAAATCGGACGCAGCTGTTTATGTTACCCAAGAAGTAAACAGCAAGTAGCTCCTCCAATGTTAAATGTTGACCACAAATCAAATAATACTTCAAATTCATACATACGTAGTATAATGAGTATTGTTTTTTTCTTGTATTATGTTTATACAATATTAACTATGTATCTTTTAAATTTATTTTGTGTGATCGAAATTTTAAAGATATATGAGATAGTTTGACTAATATTTAGAAGACATGTGCAGTCGCACTCTTATTTTTAGAACTTTTTGCAAACAACAGTTCAGTCATACATTACTTTCGTGTAAATTCAAGCATTCACACATCTCACACCGTCCGAAGTCATAAAATACCACGACTTTTTTAGACACCGTTTGCGATTTATATCTAGTGCGTTTAGCTAGGTGCAGTAAATCGGCTTATCAGAAGAGTTAGCAAACTTAACGCACCTCAGATTTTTTTACAAACTCTAAAGTTTGCTCACGATATTTTCTTTCACCGTTATTGGAAGTGATATTTAACTTAAAACGCACAATTGTATAGAGTTACACGGTAGGATTTGAATCCAGCACCCGAGAGTGAGAGGCTCAATTTCAAACCACTAGGATATCGCTAGGCCATCTCTTTGTAATGGCAATCATTAATTAATTGTCATTCTTGACTTTATCGTTCATCGACTTAAGTCCCATACATACTTATATTCTCCATAAATCATATTTTGTGTATTATGCAGCAAGTAAAATCGCGCTTGAGTTTCCCGAAAGGCAGGCAGAGGAATATCGTAATTCTTTCATATGTCCAACTATCTTCCTAGACGTCAATATAATTTTAACATGGAATGAAGATTAAGCTTTCTCGGTGATATGTTGCTGATGACACCTTTAGTGAAAACGCTTGCTATATCAAACCGTTAGGATTATCATATAATGGGCTAATAAAATTAGTTCCTAGGCATAACAACTCGCGACACACATGAGTCATGGAAGTCAAATGTTTGTCTATATAATGGTTCACTACGCGGTATAGAAATTTTGTATTAATACATCACTGAGTCACCACATGACCCTATCTACATACATACTGCGATAGTGGAATAATCACATATCATTACATGGCCCATATGACGTTGGGTTCGTGTTTTAATCGCTGCATCCGGACGTAGTTTCGTTAGTAATCATAATAAGTATTCGTAGACGGTCTACGATCGGAGCGGTGTTATTAATGAGATGCCGTTCCCGTACTGCGTGTTTAGGTCGTGGTGTTAATACAAGCCTTGAAATGTTTGTTTGTCTGAAACTAGCCGTTGTCCGTCCACTTCGTTGAGTGTGAGTAAAAAAATATTATACATTTTTTAGACTACATTGCTTTTAGAATAAATTTATATTTAAACATTTTTATTTTCGTAGGTATTATAATGTTTATGTGTAGGTATATTAGTAATAATTTAATATGTTAATTAAAAAGCTGCAAAAGCTGAGAATGCTTACCTACAGATAATGCGCAAACGCCGCTATAGATCTTTCTGGATTATTTTTGTTTCTAATGAAAATAGAAACACATAGCATGTCTTATTCGTAACAAATTTATCATTTTATTAGTGAAAGAATTTACAGTATAGCTATGATATTTTCGGAGGTAAAAATGGTAGCGGGGTATTTTCGGATAGAGAAATTGTACGGAAGATTAAACAAACTTACATAAAACTACGAAGTGTTTTAGACCATTATTATTAATTGAAGCGATGGACGTTCGTAATTAAATAAAAATTATAACTTTTTTTACCTTTCTCACTCCATGAGGAGATGCGTGTTTATGAACGGAGTGATAAAAACGTTGGTAGTAATGATGTTAAGCTTACCCTCATAATTGATGTTACGAACAGAATCCATGGTTAATACTTTTTAAGGATTCGAACCAATCACCACAATTTTTTGTACCTTATGTCACAACCGTTTTACTAGGAGACTACTTACTACAGACACTATATATAAATACAATTTAGAAAATTGATATCTTCCATTAATTGCTGCAGATAGGTGCAATGTATATACCTAATATAAATAAGAAAATTTGAGAAGTTTGAACATGACCTTATTTGTCGCGTCCGCAAGTGTACAATTATTACGATCATGGGAACTAATAAAAATTTATACATGTACCTACTTCTAATTTTGGGTATGACGCATTGTTTTATATTTAAAAACACAGACGATTATCACTTTCGATAGCTATTTATAGATAGTAATTCAGAAAGTGTCTCGTATTAGTTTATTGATACTATTGTTGACGTACGTCTGCATTAAATAACGATGACTTCAATATCGCAAAGGTGAGTGACTCTGATTCTGGTGCTACCGCAGGACTGTGAGTACCTAATCGTTCGAATGATAATACGGCAGGATTATAAACCACCTAATTGTTTGAACGATACTAACGTAGGACTGTACATACCTAATCGTTCGAACGATACTACGGCGGGACTATAAACACCTAATTGTTCTAACGATACTACGGCAGGACTCTGGAAACATAATAGTGCGTATATCTGAATATCTATGTGGGGCTATACCTGTGGAATCCCATTTCGGGTTATGCTTTCATAACGCGCTATATCATTTTTAATGTCTATTACAATTTGGATATGAGTAAATTAGTTGCATTTGTAATTTATAACATCATGCTTTTTTATATATTGTTCAGGTTTCCATTTCAACTAGGGTCTAATTTATATAGGTATTACAAGTACGTTTGCTATTATAACAATACAAATAAAACGTAAATTTTTATAAACAGCTACAACAGTGTAACTTCACGCCTTTAATCCCCGAAGAGGTAGGCAGAGGAATGCAGAGCACTTCCACGTTTCACCGGTTACGCTTAGGTCCCACTATGGAATAGGTGGCGAGCCTATTGCCATGCATTGGGCACATATCCAGACACCGAACCACTACTATAAAATCGGAATTAGAAAATTTTGTAGTGTTCGACCAGGGAATCGAACCCGGGACCTACCGATCGGCATTCGCACTTGCACCCAACACGACCAACGAGGCAGTCAAGAACAGTGTCTACCCACTATTTATTATTTTATTTAAAATAATACAATTTCATATCCAGTGACACCAAGGACGTGGTGATGAGGCATCCCCGGCACTCATCCAAATACCTTCTCGCGGAGTGCGGCGACGGCTCCGAGGCTGATCTCCTCGGCACCACGCCTCCGCGCGCCAGGATACGGGATAAGGAGAAAAGGAGGTAAATATGTTTGCAGACGATCTTTTGTATTTCACGAACCATTCTCAGATACATCGCTACTCTTTTTTACACCATATGGGAAATATTATAATCTAAAGAGATATTTCAAGTTGTAAATACAACATCTTATCGCTTAACACCGTTTGCTTTTACGCAACTCATGATTATCTCTAAATATAAACATAAACGTTGATTTGGAGTAGTCAACTGACGTATGATTTTGGTAAGAGATACATATGTATGTTATCCTTTTTATCTTACATTGATTTCTTCTCCCTTTTTTCTGTAAGTGGGTTATTTCTTTTGGCCCCCCCTCCCCCCTCCCCCTGCTTTATCGTCTCGTTATACATTTACTGTGCTATGTCAGTTCAGCAATGTTACAGAAATTGGTCAGACCTGTCTAAGAATTAGGCCGGCTGCACTGACGTCTGTTTTTCGAAGTGGTTCCTTCCTTATGAGCTCCCGTCGATTGCAGCAAGGTCGCGGTGGAGACTAAAGTAAAATAGACTTTGCTTCGAATGTTAAATAGGATTGATATATGCCCTTTTGATTCAGTGCGCTAGTATTTGCCATAATTGTAAGGAAGAATCCAATTATTTTGCTAATTTGGCCGTCAATCATAACCTCTACAACCAGTTTGTGGGTCGCTCATAGAAAAGGGTAATTACTGATAATGGCAGACTCACAGTTAAAGACTTTAAAACCTTCCGTCCTTAAAAACCTATACTATATCTTCACCCCAGGTCTCTTACAAGGTAGGCATAGAGCACCGAGCGCTAAATGTTACTGTTCTAACAAACCTGTCAAGTTTATGTTACACTTTTTGTTTTTTCCTGTTTCTGAGCAGTCAAGTTCACTGTGAACACTAAGCCAACGAACTGTACAGTTGTACGGCTGCACTGTTGTACACTTAAATGTGTAACCAACCTCGTCAGTAGTGTAGTCGCTACGTGCGCACTAAGCTGTTCCGTTATATGTAGTTCACTAACGTGACCTTTGTACGCGCAATAGAATGAAAATACAAATATTACACACGTTCAGTGTCATTAAAACCTTCCGGCCTGTAAATTTGTTGCTGTCAAGCGCTAGTTCTTATATCGGGTGTTATAAATTGTAAAGTGTGATACGCAAACTTATACCACGAGGCTTCCTTTTACATATCGATACTGGTATTTTGGTACTTAACTGTAGACATCGTTGATATTTCGTTCATTCGTTCGTTCATTGGTACATTCGTGGATATTTGCATCTGGCGATCACGTAACCCAGAACCGCCACTGTTTGCTTTTCTTAGTTTGAATATGAAACCATAACGGTATGCACAACGCAGGACTGCAACCATTGTATTCGTGTTCAGTGTCGAGAAATAAATCGTCGAGTTAGGTAATGCTCGGTGCATACTCGTATTAGTGCGTTCCATTGTACATATTATTACGGAAACAACGGTTGTAGGTTCATCCCCGTTCATGAATCATTTATAATAAACACATAGGTATACATTTAATTAAACCACAAGGATCTTGATTAACTACGCTAACCTTGTTTGTATTAATCAATGAAGGAATAGTTGCTTACATATAAATAATAAAAATATAAAGTGCAATGAAAATTATCTAGGTATTAAAAATACTAAATAAATATGTTAAATAAATATGTAGTTCATATTCCGTGTTTTGTATGATAGTAAATGTGTGTATGTACATAATTTATGTATTATAATAAAAATCTACGTAAATCAAATCACATAACTACCTATCCAACACACATAATAATATGTACAAAAGGTATTTATTTATATAACCAGGTAGTGTTATCTTATCAGCTGTACTGACTCGATTGACTCTGAAATGTAACTAGTTTGCGTACGCGCTACGTGTGGTGCTAAGAAGTGGAACTGAAATATGTATGTAGCTGCAAATCGTTTTATTAACTAAAGGGTCTTGCTGCACACGAGCAATGGGCCACGAACGAGACAGTGGAAATACGACTTGAAACATACCTTAAGAGTAAGAAAATTAAGTCTTTATACTGAATTGAAATGGTAATGGATGGGGGTCTGAAGTTTCCGAAACCGGCGCGCATGTGTGAAAAGAGTTGTGAATGGAAATCGATGAGGAGGCGCGGCAGATCTGTAATGATAGTGATATTTGGCGCTCGATGTTCATCGCCTACCCCGTAAGAGAGCTGGCATGAAGTTATGTATATATGTATGTAGAAAGTTTCCCAAATACTCAAGTGATATGCGTGATGCCAGAATTTGTTTTAAACGTAACGTAACTTCACGCCTGTAATCCCCGATGAGGTAGGTAGAATTTGTTTTGATTATAAAAATAATCTTTTTACTAGTGCTGGGTATTTGAAATATGTATATGGTTGCTTTATAATAGGATCGTAATCGAAGGGGCACTCGACAGTGCACTTAGCGTAATCAGAGCGGCGGTTCGTGTAAAGCTTGGCAAGCTTTAAACTCCACTATTGTTAACACAGCATTATGCATGTTAGTGATCGGTAATTAGCATTTTATTAGCTTATGCGATGCCAGTACTTCTAAAACGTTAATTGGTTGCAATATATTAATCCTGATAGTAATAACAGATTATATATCCAATATTTTTGGCTTGTTGGTCGTGTTGGTTTCTAGTATAAATGCCGATCGGGAGGTCCTGGTATCGATTCCCGGGTTGGGCACTAGAAAATTTTTCTAATTTAGATTTTATAGTAGTGGTTCGGAATCTGGATATATGTCCAGTGCATGGCGATAAGCTCACCACCTATTCCATAGTGGGACGTAAACGTAACTAGTGAAACGTAGGGGTGTTCTGCATTCCTCTACCTACTTCTTCGGGGATTATAGGCGTGAAGTTACGTTTATTTTTGTTTTCTTATATACGTACATACATATCTATAGAATTTAATTGAACAGAACATTTCACATTCAAATTCAGATCTCATACTTTTATTCTCTCACGAATAATGATAATACGTACAAATAATATTTCACTACTGAGCACATAGCACACACACACACTTAATTAACCTAGCTATGAAATACATACATTTAATGAATATTAAATGGACTGGACAGTTTTTGATTGGTTTCATTTTAATTTATTAGTTGGTAGAAGCTAGTCAGCTAGTAGGTACACTCCGAAACTCGATACGCCTTCAAATAATACAGACAATACTCGACGCGTCTCGTGTGAATGTGACGTCACGCCGTGTGAACGCAGAGATACGCATCAAAAATTAATTTTATGTGTCCTATTATTATCTGTTGCAGCGGTGGCGTTCCGCGCGCCGCAATCACCGATACGAAGAAGCAAAGCGCTGAACCGTCCCAGCCGATCCCGCCCGGTATGAACTCGTGATTTCTATGTAATATATTTAAGCAAATTAAAAGTACTGATAATGGAAACAGCGTTAAAAACGTTCTCTAAAGGCTTTTAAAGTCTGCCAACCCGCAGTTGGCCAGCGTGGTAGACTATGGCCTTAACCCTCTCATTCTGAGATCCGTGTACTAGCAGTGGAACAATAAAAGGATATGAAAAGGTGGTAGAACCCTCTGTGGTTCGACTCCGGCGGCACCACCGCCACATCTTATAACAGCAGTGTTAAGCGCTGCTGTGTTCTGGTTTGAAGGGTGTGGTAAGGGAGACATACTTTTTTGAGGCATTCCAACTTAGTCCTCAGGGGTAGAGGCGCATCTGTGGTCGACCTGAAATAGGAATCAAATCTTATCTGGGGTTGATTCCAAATGTCTATGGGCGGCAGAAGCCACTTACCATCAGGCGGACTGCAGGCTCGTCTGCTACATCTATATTATAAAAAAAGAGACACATATAGGTTTGCGGTTTATGACTGTTCCGAAACTGACCCTGGGGACTCATGGCTGTATTTTATTACCCCAATAATATTTTAACATTGTTGTAAGTTTATGAAAAGAACAATGATCAGTGTTCAATGATGTTCACAATATTTAAAGTTCTAATGTTATACAGTTGGGGGCTTATAATTTGACACAAGCTCATATATTAGCTTTCGATTATTAAATATAACGTTAGGCCATATCAACCCCAAAATTCCATCTTCATATCATTAAGTACAGTAACATATTTTTCACTTAAAATAACAACATCTTGGGACTTGAGGTTAGGAGGTAGTTATAGAGGGAAGAAAATGAAACCAAGTTTAAGTGCTTACACAGCTAGTTTATTACTTATGTTTATTTATTATTTATATGTAGATATATATAAAATACGACGTAAGCTATCACACCACGGGCCGCGCTGGCCGCGTGCTCTTTGGGAGTATTACGCACAGCAGGCCGCTCGCTGCAACATACAGAGAAATATTATTACACATGTTACCTAAACTTTACGTCGTTGTCTGTGCAATAATTTGTCTTACAACATCCGGTCACATGTTTTGACGACTTTATGAAGAGATATTTTGCATGTTGTAGCTACGAGTGCGCTCACTCGAACGCTAATGTCGAAAATATATTGAATTATATTGCAATATGCCCTGCTATTCTACAGGTATTAGAGCTCCGTTTGTGACGACCCCAATACAATAATCTATCGGACATCATGATAGTTTTGAAGCGTATGCCCTAACAATTCAAAACGTTCAAACTGAAGTGCCTGCTTTAAAAATAAGGCAAATTCGTTCAAGTGAGCAAGAGGTTTAATTCACTATATTGATTAATTTATTGTATTCGCTAAATGGATATTAGATATGAAACTTACATATGAGCAAGCTGCCAAACATGTAGATAGGCACGACGCAGTGTTGGTCGACGAGTGCGCCGAAGACGACGTTGCCGACGATGGCGCCCACGCGGCCGCACATCACCGTCACCGCCATGGCCGTGGCCCTGGAACATAACAACCAAAAAATAAAAGATAGATTACTAGGAAATGAATGACTAAAAAAGTAAGTAGGCTAAACGCTAACCTACTCTCTGACGAGATAATTAACTATCCTAAAATATTGGCAACTAGAACATTTACTTAGGTGCTAAGCGCAACTGTAGACTCTAATCTAATCAACTAATCTTTAAAAAAGGCGACCCGCATATTGAACAATACAAATTAATTTTACAAGGTAAATGCTCAAATATACGACTATTTTCTAGTTGTAAAATCACCTAAAACAATTTAATGTACTTACGCAACTTTAGTGGGGAATATCTCGCAAATGACGCAAAATAGCACGGCTTCTGTGCAGCTCACGATTGCCTCAAACACACACGACAGCAATAGGTTCTCCAGGGATGAGCGCACTAGGTTCAACCCTAGGGCCGCCAACCCCGAGCTGATCAACATTATCACTGATAACAAACAGAATTCATCAATATACATAACATTCGTGTTTCGGCAATTGTTAAATCTTAAAAAAACTTTTTGAATTATCCGTATTTACGATAAGTAACTTCAAACAGAATAGGATTCAATGTGTTTCATTTTTAATCAAAATACATATTTGTCTAGCTGAAACGTGACCAAAGCTGTTGTTGTTATACAATACCGCGATAATTTTAATATTTTTTGCATCATAGAACGTTTGTTTAAAAAAGAAATTGAGTGCCTCGTTGGTCGTTTTGGTTGCAAGCGCGATTGCCGACCGAAAGGAACCGGGTTCAATCCCCGGGTCGAGCACTATTGAATTTTTCTAACTTAGATTTTTTTGTGGTGCTCCGAAATGTGCACGGTGTATGGCAATAAATTTACCACCTATTCCATAGTAACTGGTGAAACGTGGATACACACTACACTACACTGTCTCTACCTCTTCGGATATTATGTCTCATGCGCGTTCACTCAATCCAACTTCAATCCCACTCTAAGAAATAGTGTTACATAGGCGCACGCTATGTTCCCACGTTAAAAATACACTCTGATCAGCTCTATTTTATCAAAAGCGGCAAAAAATCCTAACTACAGATATCAAACGCATTGGCTGTGGTACCTAACATGAGTTTCTTGCCGACCATGTTGATGGTGAGACCGACCCACAACGCGGTGGGCACGCAGCTCAGCGCCACCACCAGCGTGTGAATGTACACGTTGTCATCTATCGTTTGTGGACACTGTGGTTTACCCTGAAACATACAATTTACATAGATGACAAATTGAATAGCCTCGTTGTTCGTGTTAGTTGCAAGTCCAACTGTTGATCGAAGGTCCCTGGGTTCAATTCCCAGGTCGGGCACTAATATTTTTTTCTAATTTTGCTTTAATAGCAGTGTCTTGTAGTCTGTATATGTGCTCAGTGTATGGCAATAAACTCACGACCTATTCCATTGGGACGTAAATGTACCTGGTGAAACGTCGAAGTGTTCTACATTCCTCTGCATACTTCTTCGCGGATAACAGGCGTGATGTTACGTTAGTATTACAAATTGAATAGCAAAAACTATATATTTAAAGCCACCATGTAATTCCTGTTTCTAAATTTTAGATACGAATATATCGATACGCTTTAAAATATGTTAAAGTACTTAACGAAGGCTTAGAAGAAATCTGATATTTAGCGCTTAAAATACTGAAATAGATCACATCCGTACTGCTATCCCTGAATGTCAACCGTGAGGTATTTATTTTTCATCTTGATTACAGTGGTAGGGGATTACATTGTTTTGCTCAATTTGCTTTATAAATAATACTAAAACAGCAAAAATTGCAGACACTTTGTCTAATTCTTTTTGCAGTTAAATAATATTCAGTGGGAATATTCAATATGAGTAGTAAAAGAGAACTACAATATGCTTGTGTTGTTCACATTGTCATTTCGAATAAAAAAA
>DWEJ01001490.1:0-12950 GCA_018245835.1 Mysoria sejanus stolli | reverse complement strand
AAATAAAAAAAAAAAATTGTTCTCTAAGGTGTGTGAAGTCTGCCAACCCGCACTTGGCCAGCGTGGCAGACTATGGCGTTAACACTCTCTTTCTGAGAGGAGACCCATGTTCCAACAGTGGAACGACAGAAGGGTCGATATGGATATGGATATGGATGTAGCCATGTTTTTTGATGTCTACATAAAACACTATGAGCCATGTCAGCCATGAAAAACAATACCTTATGACAACAGCAGTCTTTATTTCTACTTATTTAGTGTAATAGAATTTTTCGTTCTGGTTACAAATCTGATTGCAATGGTGTTGTTCAATTAAATTATTAAATTTTGCTTTGAATTGGAAAACTTAATTCTGTTCTTTTAAAAATTTTTGGCCTAGTTATGTAGACTACATTGAAAACAACTTTTTTAATGAACAGAATTATAACAAATAGGTATTTTTTTACAATTCATTGTCCATTGTGCTCTCATATTAAACCACAATTTTGAATCACAAGTTAATTTTGTAGTTATTCCTATATTGAAACAATAACAGCATAACATCACACCCGTATTTCCCCGAAGAGGTTGGCTGAGGACCATTATATTTAATCTTATTTTATCATCCACTGTAAAAAATTCATCATAAATTCACTACACTAGACTCTGTGTTAGACATCTACATAGGTAAGTGTTCATGGTAAACTGTTTAAAAACAATCATCACAGATATGTAGGCCATGTTTGTGAAGCTTATCAAGAAATTTCAATTTCTTATAACTTATATCAAAATGTACCTCCTTTGATTATGTGAATACAATTGACAGGTAAAAGATGGCAGCCCAGGAAAGGGTGAAGAAGTTGAAGAAGATTCTGATAAGAAAGATGATGTGGACACAGAAATAGCACAGTTGCAAGTATGTACTGTCTCTTAAACTGTTGTGTGCACATTGATTTAGTAATTTAAGTATTGCATGTAACGTAAGTTTTTAATATGTTTAAAGTTAAAATCAATTACATGGAATGTTTTCAAATAATAATTCTCTATCACTATGTATTAATTACTAGACTAACTGTGAATAAAAAAATAACTATTTGGTTTGTAACTTTATAGGATGAAGAGAGGAGACAGTCGAAAAGAAAAAGGAAGCAACTGAACAAGCAAAGACAAAAATTAGCAGAGAAAATGAATCTGAAAATGGTGTTGAAAGGAGATGACGGGCCAATCATGGAGAGCAATGATATGTTCCGGTTGTCTGATATCAAGACTGCTCAGGTTCATACTATTCTTTATCAAAATTAAATTTTTTATACTACTGTATGCCATAATCATTTATTGTTCTTACCTTAGTCTCACATAGAATCAGTAATAATTTTAAAATGAAACCTTCTCCATTTTGTAATATCTTTAAAAGCTGTATTATACATGAATATTTAACAAAACAAAAATTTTGCAACTTATGTTTTCATTTTATTTATTATTAATAAGTCTCTTTTTAATGTCTCAAGTTTAACCTTCAATTTCAATGTATCGATTTTGTACAATATGAAGCTTATATTATTCCAATATAGATAAAAAAAAGATTACTTTGAAGTGTTCATAGAGATATTTTCGTATAAATGCCCTGAATATTATTTCTGATAAAATTGTTATTGCTTTTAATATTTAAAGGAATTGGAGCATATTATTGATCAACAACCAGACATTGTGGCGGACAAAAGTGATGAATCAGATGATGAAATGAAAATAAAATCCAAGTACATGAAATATGATGTGGAGAACTCCAAATTGGACTCTTCGGGCTTGTATTATAAGGATTCTGATAGTGATCTAGAGATGGAAAGTGATTCTGATGTTGAACAAGATAAAGAATCATTAGGTAAATGTCATAGTGTATTAAAAGCATGAACATCCTATTATACAACCAGCTAATTTTATTTTAAATAAGATGATATATATTTAAATAATCTGTTGTCTTGAATGTCAGTTGTCACTATTCCTAAATTTTCTAAGGGCAGACGTTATCAAAGCTAACACTTAAATATACCAAATGTACTAGCTGTTATTGTTATTATTTTCAAATGGTAATACACAACCAAATGCAACTGGTTAACTAGCTTTCATACTATTTATATAAACTGTGAGGATTTTATATAACTCTCGAATCTAAATCATTTTTAAGGAACCAATTGTTATGTAAGTTGGTGACATTTAATTTATCGTATACAATTAGTGTTTGTAATCATTGATGAGTTTGTAACTTCGCAATCGTACCATCATATTTACATTAACAATCAATGACCTGTTACAAAATCAATAGTTAATTAACCACATAATTTTGTGTACATACTATAAATTGTTGCACCACCAAATTTATTTAGTATCAAATATTTTCAATGTTTATTGTGTTTGACTTTACTCTTGTACATGAAAATAATAACTCGTTTCATTTCAGCTTTTTCGGATTCCGACAATGAATCTAAGAAAATTGACAAGATAACGAAATTGAATACTTTGAGGAACAGCAAGATTAATAGCACACCTTCTACTCCTAAGAATAATCCTTTATTAACAGACCTTGATAATACTGATCCAGTAACAAAACGATCATTAAGGGCAGAGTTGTGGTTCCAGAAAGACAGTTTCAAAGATATTGATGAGGAATATGATGAAGGTGTAGACTTAGATAAGTTGGCTGAAAGTTTTATTAAAAAAGGTTTGTTTGTAAAAATTTGCATTGTATTGCCGAAGAGCAATTATAGTTTATTATTATTTACGATTGTACTTAAGGGTTTATTGATGGTCAATCATTGCAGAAAAGTTTGTAATGAAAGTTTAAAATCCTATATGGTTCCCAACATGGGTTGAGAACATTTATCTGGGATAAATTCCTATGGTCTATTCCATTGCTAATAAAAATAACACACATTTAAGAATTAATAGCTTCTTTATTTTTATTTCTTTTTTACAAATAAGATTGTCACTGCAGTTAAGAGTTAATTTAATATAATAATATTTAAGCTCTAGCTAAGTCTGGATTTGTGATTATTGAATAGGTTTAATTTGTTTGACTGCCTCATTGTTCGTGTTGGTTAAAATTGCGACTGCCGATCGGGAGGTCCCGGGTTCGATTCCCGGGTCGAACACTACAAAATTTTCTAATTTTCTAGTAGTGGTTCGGAGTTTGGATATGTGCCCGATGCATGGCGATGGGCTCACCACCTATTCCATAGTGGGACGTAAACATAACGTAAACGTGGGAGTATTCTGCATTCCACTGACTACCTCTTCGGGGATTACAGGCGTGAAGTTATGTTTGAATAGGTTTAACGTAATGTATATGGGTAATAAACTGCGTGTATTACACCCGTCAGGCTACCGCTTTGAGATAATATAGACATGATATTATACATATATATTCTTAAATTTTAGGCAAAATAGTAAAAGGTGCTGAAAATCTTACCTCAGAAGGTCAAAACTTGGGTGTGAAAAGGAAACATATTGAACAAGACGATTCCGACGATGACTCATCAGGTAGTGATTATGATTTTGAGGACAATGTTGCTCCTAGTGCTGGAAACACAGGTGCTAAGACTAACAAGAAGGACGGCTTCGAAGTCGTATCTCAAGATCCAGGTAAGGCATATAAATTGAATACATAATAATATTAATATTCGTTCTTGAACAATAGTTATTAATATTGTTGAAAATTTGGCTTACAAAATACATAAATGTACATTGAACTCACACCACGAGTGTTCTTATCTGGGTTGATTGATAGAGATAAATATTTGTGAACAGTTTCTCCATTAGAAACTTGTACAGTATAATGAAGGCTAACATTTACGATAAGATCCAGATCATGTGTTTAATTGTCTGTCTGTTGTACAAAAGACATATTAGTGTATTCAGATATAAAAACTTGTGTGGAATACAAGAATTGTAATAAAGCATAAAGTACCATCACTATGCATGTTTCTATCAGAAAATGTTATCATAATTATTTGTGTTTTCGTCTCTGGGTACCTTATACAAGTAAAACTTACAAAAGCTATCTAAGTTTTCAAGAGTGGGAATGTGTCAGGAATCATCTCTGAATAGGATAGATTTACACGACTCGATTTTATAGTAATGTACTATACTTAGACCATTGCTTATTAACTGTTATATTCAACAATACTGATACCAATGAATATTAAAAGAATAATTTTATTAACAACTAGTTTTAAATAAACCGATAGATGCTCACAAAGCAATTTTTTTTATCCTTTTCGATTTAATCTGCAGTTGTTTTTGTGTGATATTATTTTTTTTTAATTCTGTAGCCAGAATGTGTCTAAAGATTGCACAATGTTAAATAATAAATCAATTGCAGTTTGCATTAGTATGTATAATTCATTATATGAAATAGCAGAAAACTTTATATCATGTTGATTTACAGAATTAAAAAGGTTAAAGAAATCTTTAAAAATGGATGCTGAGGCACTAGCATTAGGAACAATGATAGCCACATCAAAAAAGTTCAAGAGAGATTTAGTAGATGATGCTTGGAACCGCTATGCGTTCAACGATAAAAACCTTCCAGATTGGTTTGTAGACGATGAAAAGCAACATATGAAGAAAGACATAGTTGTTCCTGAGGTAAGTTATTATGTAGTCTTTTATAATTATCATTAAGATATCAAAATGTTCAATGGCTTATTCCAAATATGCTTTGAAAGTTAAAGTAATTTTAAAATAAATATAACATCAAGCCAGGTCTCCTCGAAGAGGTAGGCAGAGGAGTGTAGTACTTTACCACGTTTCATCTTTTATTACTATACAGACAGATACCCAGGATCCACTATTAGGATTCTCAACTAGAAATCGTTTTAAAAATTGTGGTAGTAACCGACCGAGGATTTGAACCCAGGTCCTCTCGAACGGCCGTCGCGTTCGCCACCATTCGATCAACGAGGTTATTTTAAAAGAAATATATCTTAAATGTTTTTTACAGAAATATACGGAAGAGTACAAGAATAGATTGCAAGAAATTAATGCGAGGCCGATAAAGAAGGTGGTTGAGGCAAAAGCTAGGAAGAAGAAACGTATGGTCAAAAAAATGGAACGTGCCAAAAAGAAGGTTGAGGCGGTATTGGAGAACGCCGACATGTCTGAGCGGGAGAAAGCACAACAAGTGAGACAGCTATATAAAAAGGCACAGTCCGATGGTAAAAAGAAGATCACATATGTGGTAGCGAAGAAGCACACGAGTGCAAAACGTATGAAACGACCCGCTGGAGTCAAGGGACAGTACAAGGTGGTGGATCCGCGGATGAAGAAAGACTTGCGTGCACAGAAAGCGAAGGAAAAAACTAAAGGGCGCGGCAAGAAGAGCAAGCCCAACAAGGTAAAGTTAAATAAAGGATCTAGAAAGAGGGCAGGCAAGGCTAAATAATGATTGAATTTATTGTCGCCATTAATGATAAGAGTATTAAATCCTATTCAAATAATTTCATATTTTTTATTTCAATATTCTTTCGAAGACAAACAATGTGTATTCTGTTCATACATAAGTCGCAAACCAAATATAATCTACCAAAACACATAGTCACCCCATGTTTTAAATTCTTAACAAAACTAATAATTGTCTTATTGTTCCCGACCCTTTTATCGTTCTACTGGAACATGGAACATGGGTCTTTTTCCATAATGAGAGTGTTAAGGCCGTAGTTCGCCACGCTCGCTAAGTGTGGGTTGGCAGACTGCACTCGCCTTAGAGGACATTTTTTTCAATGAACTCAAACTGTGCAGGTTTTCTCAAGATGTTTTCCTTCATCGTTACAGCAAGTGATATATTAATTTCATTCGCACATTTAGTAAAGAAGTGTGCGCTAGGATCTGAACTCGGGCGCCCGGAGTCAGGGGTCATATCTAAAGCCTAATGCTTACCACTACTTGTTTGCATTGTTTTGTTGCTTCTTTACTATTCATAATTGTAAATGTCGCTACAAATAAATTTCATTATCCTTTAGAGGACTGCTTTATTTAGACGTAAGCAGTCTCCTTGGTTTCATGTAATTATTTATTTATGTCTCTTTATCTCACGACTGAAATCATTTATTTTATAACATTGGTACAAACAAAATCATATATCCATAGGATTTTTTGAAAGACGCAGGCTAGCTATAGGTTGAAATAGGCACTAGTATATAGAGTATTAGATATGAGACTGTTTCATTATAAAAGTGATATTTTTCCAAGCGAGTTCAGGGTCGGCGTTATTCGAGGCGGCGTGCGTCAGCGCGCTCGACCGTCGAGTTCAGGGACAGCCTCGCCATAAATGATATCATGATGCCCGGCGACCTTGGTGTCTTATTCTGATTCGCTCCAACTACGCCGTCTGCCTACTAAATTTTATAAAGTCTTTGTCCTATGTGTAACAAAAAAGTAAGTATGTTTTTATTTCATGTTTGTTATATTTTTAGAAACACAGAAGCGAGTCGATAATAACTGTGATGTCATTGTGTGTGTAGAGTGAACAAAAGTGTGTGTATCGCAAATAAAATCGGTAACATTTTATCAATTCAGAAATAAGCGGAGGGTATCAGAAGTATTGTGGCCGGTGATGTGGGCGGCGTGGGCGGGCGGCGGCGCGCTATATCGAGCGTGCGATCACGGCCAAGGCCGCAATGCTGCCGCACTCGCCGCGCCGCAGATAAGCTTTCTATTGCAATGACCACGTGTCCCGCCGTTGATCGCACAAGAATCATAGAACGCCTGCAATCACAACAAATTGTTATAGAATATATGTAGCGAACGAGTATACTAGAATGGTGTGTTCCAGTCCGTGAAAATCCTTATAGATTCGAGAAGCTTCGAAATCAGAACGATTTTTTTAGATGAACTGGTACATCGGCCAGTACAAATGTTCTTTTTATGTGCGTTAGATAATAAGCAAAGATTTTCGCGACGGCAATATTTTCTAAGTGGTTACGCTGTTTGAGGAAAATATAGGATTCTAGCCTAGAAAAACCCTGGAAAAAGTTCTAGTATGGTCCCGTATCGAACATTTTCTAGACAGTGTTTTGCACAAGCTTTAAATAGATGTCACGTATAGATTCATCGTCTCATGTAGGTATTTATTTTGGCTTAGACTAGATTCTGATTTTGAACTGATCTTTTTCGGGAATTCAACCATTAATTTATTTAAGAATGTACAACTGGACCGAAAAATTTCCCCACAATTCATGGGATACGCATGTGGGGCATTTCTGCTGAAAATCAATATCCAAAAGTAATTATGACGTATTTTCTCTATAATATTCTACAAAAAAATCAATCGTGTTTCAATCGCGCCCCTCTTCATGCACATTTATCTGTTTCGGTCGTACAGTGACTGACCTTCAAAATGTCAAAATTGGAATATGTAAGTTGTTTGGATACTAATCATATTTTCCTCACAAAATTTCTTTTTCATCTTTTGGGTTAAGATGTATCTTTTTATTACATATATATTTTAAAATAACTCCACGCCTATATTTCCCCGAAGAGGTAGCTAGAGATGTGAAGTACTCCCAATATTCATGTTTTAGGTTTCATGTAGTATAAGTGAGATTATTAAAATACATTTTTATAAGATCATTATTGTTTCAAAATACTTGTACAATATGCAATTTAACAAACTTTTAATTAAAATTCAACTCGAGAGACAGACAGTCGAGAGAGAGACAGTGGTTTCTATATCTTAATTATGACGCTATAAAACAAATGGCTCGTATTGGATACGCAAAAGTAGAATACTGTCATTGCGCCGCAACTTGAGACCTGCGTACTATGTATGTAGCGCTTTCGATTATTCTATATAGTCCTTATTAATTTTAAACAGAATTATACTATTGTTAATAATTTCTTACAGGTTCTTAGAGGTTCTGATTGTTGCAAGCTCTTAGTGGTTGTGTTGGTTACAAGTGCGACTGCCGCTCTGGAGGTCCTGGGTCCAAATTCTGCGTCGGGTACTACTGGGTTTTTCCAATTTAGATTTTTTTGTTGTGGCTCGGGGACTGAAAATGTGTCCGGTGTATAGCAATAGGCTCACCACCTATTCTATACCGAGACGTAAACGTAACTCTGGTGAAACGTATAAGTGTACTACACTCCCCTGCCTAACTTTTCGGATATAACAGGCGTGATGTTACGTTTTGTAATTTTTTATAGCCCATAAAAAAAAATTGTCAATAGTTTTTGGAGTTACGTAGCGACTAAGGCCTTACGTTAACGTGTACAGCATGTACGTTTCCCTACCTAACCCAAGCCCTTTTTTATGATCGAATCATCTTCCCTTTATACAACTTCTAGTACAATTTATACAGTAATCAGGATTAATGTAAATGTTATATGCTAGGCACCTATAAAAAGATACTTCGCAAGACTTGCGTACAAAAGAATATTGCTATGAAAATATATTTAGTTAGCGATGAAATAGCTAACAAATACGACCTTGAATAACAAAATTAGGCACGGCACCGAAGTTATTTTATCTGTGTATATGGGGAGTGACGTCCGCGAGCAGGTAGCTGGCAAAGGGCGCGGGGCGGCGGGCGGCGTGACCTCGTCCTCGCAAGGTCGCGGGTGCCATTCCACTCAACTACGCCGCACGAGCCTCCCCCACAGTACTCTTCCATTTCCAGGACTTATGTTCCGATGGCGCGCTATAATACAATGAGTATACGTTAGCACTCAGCGATCACTCCGCGCTCACTGAAATAAAACGGAACATTATGGCAGTCAATTGTACTTTAAATTTATGTTCTGTCGATTATTTATATTGGTCGCGGTTGCTTTTACGTTACGTTTAGTTTTTACGTTAAATAAGTTTTATTTAAAATTTCGTAAGATTTTAAAACAGTCATTTATTTATTTTTATTTATTTATTTTATCTAGACACATCGACAGCATAACACACAAACTACAAAAAGAAACTTACTCTAGACAACAATTATTGGTGTGCATGCCAATTATGGATGCGTACATCTCTGAACTAGATATGGTGGTTATATTGTATTGAAATTATGTATTAAAAAAAAATAATGATCTGGGTTAGATTACATTTACAACATTTTGATTAATGCACGTTATTTTCTATATTGCATATTTGCAACAAAAGATGGTTAGTGCATAAACAGCTTTATAGCGGCGACATAAATTGGCGGGTACTCAAGGTCACATCTAATTTGCAACCGAGCAAGAGCAAGCCGTTATGCAATTAAGAAGTTATGACACACTGAATCTGTCATTATTTGTTTCACTACTATAAACACTTTTCCACATATCTTTACCCTACATGAACAATGTATAAATAAATAGATATGAATATTGTCTTGATGATTAACAAACCTTTCATTCTTATTGAGTAAGAACATAATACTTTTGGTTTCACCTGTACTTTATGTTTCCAATGTTTGTCTTTAATTATTCAGTCGATTTGTTTTATATCTCTATTTAAACAGTTCGTTCGAACTTCAAGTGTTTAAACATTTCACCTGTCAAAAATATTGAACACTTACCGTTTCATATTATATTTTTTGTTCGCTATAAAGACACTTAAATATGAATTACGTAACGCGTGCATAAAATAATGCCTGTAATCCTTGAAGAGGTAGGCAGAGAAGCGGAGTGGAATTAATATGGTTATTTCGCTTAATCAGTTGTAAATGCAAAACATATCCTTGCCTTCCTCTCATTCATCTTATTATTCTACTATTCTTCTATACTTAGTATTGTATTCTTATTATTCTTTTTTTCGTTTTATATTTCATGTACAGAATTGACCTCTACAGATTTATTATAAGTATAGATTATATACTAATGTCAATGACTTATAATGCGCTATAATATCCTAATAATGAGTGTTAATGTATCGTAACATCACGCCTGTCTTTCCCGAATGGGTAGGTAGGTAAGAGTGTGGTGAACTCCCACAATTCATCAGCATTCATGTTTACGTCCCATTATAGAATATATGGTGATCCTGTTGCCGCACATTTCTAAACTCCACGCCACTACTAGAAAATCTAAATTAGAAAAATGCAGTCGTACCCGACCAGGGATATGAACCCAGAACCTCCCGATTAGCAGTTGCGCTTGAAATCAAACCAACGAAGCGGTCACTATACCTAACGAAAGACAATATTAAAAAGCAACTTTTTTCGCCAGTGTCTAGGAAGTATTAGCTGATTACAACATGATAAGTTCAAGACCTCGTTCCACCAGTCTGCCCCAGTGGGAGTTGTGAAATATTAGCAACTAGTTTCGACGATACAGCTTAACATAATCCAACTTTAATTCAATTAAACTTGCTTTGAAATTTTGCTCTCTTATACTTAATCATTTATAGCTTTTATTTGATCATCTATTTGACCAGTAATTATCGCCGTTCCTATGTATATGTTTCAGGTTCGATTCTGTGATGTACAGATATCATAAATAAATACTTAGACATTTGTTTTGACTAAATAACTTTTTAATATACACTATTCAACGACGTAAGGAAACAACGCCGGGTCGTTCATGTGAGAAAATTATTATTATTATTATTACAATAAAAAATATGTAATGACCTTATGATTTTACAACATACCTACTCGTACATACGATTATTAATTCGGCCGTTGTCCATCAACGTCTAATAGCGACCGTACCATCCGCGGCGCTGGCTATTTTTTATCACGGCATAATTACAAGGGGAGTCCATTTTGGTATGAATAAAATAAATAGTTTACAAGCGGATGTAACACTTAAACCGAACACGAAACGGTTGTATTGGTTAATAGTAATGACGGTGACTTGTAGTGTGTTCGACAAAGTTTATTTATTCGTCTGCTTTTAATTACCATGAACTTTCATATCTTGGTGATAAGACCGATATTTCAATAGCTTTATGTACGCCGTATACCTTACCGGTTTTAAGTAACGACAAAATAGGAAACTGAATCGTTAAAATTGGTAACATAATGGTACATGTTAAAGTTGATGTGTAAAAGCGCTCCGTATAATATCAAACCTTATTTGAAGAGGTTTTAAATGTAAATAAATATTATCTATTAGTATATTAAAAATATTTTATTTGCGTACTGCAAATTGATATACCGCTGCTTTGTATGGTTTTACGGTACTGTGTCCAATCAGTGTTTGTTCTGAAAATGTATGAATGAATAATGAAACTTTTAATCATATATCAATGTTATTATTTAATGTTATTTGACGCGGATGTGTACAGTTATATATCTATCTAATTGCGTACTCATACAAATATTATTTTGTTCTTGTGCTGTTTGCAAGGGCAATTGCCGAACAGGAGGTCTTAGGTTCAATTCCCATGTAGGGCTCCCATTCTCCTCTAGTCACTCCCATTCTAATAGTGACTCAGAATCTGGATTTGGGCCCAGTGTAAGGAAGCAAATTCACCACCTATTCTATAGTTAGATGTAAATGTAACTTTATTTATTTATTTATTCAAATGAAATGATTGAATGTATTGCAAAAATTTATTGCTTCTTTATAAATTTTACAATGCGCCATAAATGACCAGAGGTCAAAATACTTAAGTCATGTTTACATGATACATTAATGGCTCGCAAAAGTCGACTACATTATAAGTAAATGATCTGTGACAGCGATAAAAAAATTACTAAATGAATGCATCCTTATCGCAAGTTTGTCGCTAGTGCCATGACGTCACGTACATGTAAGTGAGTTCATCATAAAACTGAGTTACGTACTGTTTTGAATGCTTCACTCATTTTTATTACCTACTTTACAGAGTAATACACGTTGAAATTTATATGTGCATGGCAAGCTAAGAAAATATTATTTTTGTAGCATCACACCAAATCTCTTACTGGGTAGACAGAGGGCACCCGGCACCAAATATACACCGGTTTCGTTGGCTTCTGATTCCTCATCAGACAGTATCTATGTTTCTTTAATACAACGATGTAGAGTGCATGTTGCGTTCTATGCTGTATACTTCATATTCCGCTCTTGACGTTATTATGTCACGTACGCTGACGAAGAAACTAACGCGGCGCTGTGAATTGTAATTAGATCGCTTGTCGCGACGCGTTAAGCGCGTTCACAACGACACCGAATGAATTTTACTTGGAATTACGCGGTTTACAGATGCGTTGTAATGATTTCTATTGTTGTACCATTCGAAATACGGGTCAATGAACCGGTGTATAGTCAAAGGCGTAGGAGGTGTAACTTGTGCTAAAATGTATTTTTTAATTCTGTTTAATAGTTTTAAATTATTGAGTGAGATTGAATTTCCTAACTGCGTATAGTCTAGTGGTCAAGGTCATTTCCTACGTGGCAACACAACGTGATCGGAACCCGGAAGAGAGGGCGAAGAGTATGTTCCTCATACGATGTAGGACCTAGTAATTCTATACTGGCACTTCTTCATTCAAGAGTCAGGATTTTATACACATTTATTTTAAGTGTGGCGTAACTGTTAATTACTTTGTAAGTTTCAACATGACGTTGTATCCATGGAGGTGGTAAAGTCACTGACTGATAAGACTCCTGAAATGAAGTTAGATTTAAAAAACGTTAACCATCGATTGCTTTGCAAATGTTATGGTGCATGGAAACGGTAACAATAGCCGATAATGAGTGTTTTTATTAACCGTAAGGCTTATCCGTCAAACCAGCACTAGGTGTCCTTCCAAAACATGAAATAAACAATAGTTTTCAGCAACAATGTCTGTTTTTGCTTTCTTTGTAATTTGTCTAAATATCTGATCACATACATCTAATGAGTTCAATATTTTTTTTTGACTACACGCCTGTAATCCCCGACGAGGTAAGCAGAGGAATTCAGACCACTCCCACGTCTCACCGGATACGTTTTTAAGTCCCACTATGGAATAGGTGGTGAGCCTATTGCAATACATCGGGCACATATCCAGACTCCGAACCACTAATAGAAT
>DWEJ01001489.1:0-12954 GCA_018245835.1 Mysoria sejanus stolli | reverse complement strand
ACGTTTACGTCCCACTATGGAATAGGTGGTGAGCCTATTGCTATGCATTGAGCACACATCCAGACACCAAGCCGCACGGCCAAAGAGGCAGAATACACGTTTAAACTTGTACTCTTCCATGAAGGACTTTAAATAGGACCGAAACTCACGCGGGTCACACCTACATTATTTGAATTAGCTATAAATGATTTTTTTTATAATAAAACTTTACAATGTTTTTAATAATTTCATTTTTATTTGTACATCATGTATGGCTCCCACTATTTTTGTTCCACTCGAGGAATGATGGGTTTGATATTGCGCAATTGCGTTGGCGTGTTCCGCTTAATGTTAAGATGACGTTGTGCCTTTAACCCCACTTCGGTATAGTTGATGTGACTGTCTAAAGATTATGATGCATTTAATTTAAACATATTTATTTGCTTCTATTATATTTCAATACTATACAAATAACATTTGTAATCATTAGATATTTTAAACCATCTTTGGACAAGACGGATAGGCTAATGCGTATACTTAGGTATTTTTTCATAATCTTAAGAGTTTTATTAAAAACCGCTTATACAGTAATTATGTCAAAAGTTAGATATCGATTTAACACTCCACTAATTATTGCTTAACATATTCAATAGATACAGCAGTGTACCACTGCCGTATTTTAGCACGTCAACTTTTTTTTTTTGCCAGCGTGTAACAATATTTTCCTGTAAAACCACAAATCCATTATGTAAATCGGGCGTTCGGTATTCATGGCTAGTCCACGGTGCGACCTTGCGGCGTCCGGTCTGAATCACCATGAGCCGACCGTATCCTGTGTTAAATGAAATATAGTTTCACTACGCTATGTAAATAACAGTGATTGGCGCTTGGATTGTAAGCTTCGTTTCTCAGAATGTTATATATTTTATTGATTATTTATATATTGTGCTCGAATGAACAAAGGGATGAATTTAAAAGAAGCACTACAGCACTGTAGCATGATGTATTGAGTGCTGTCAGCGTACACCGCTCCAAATACATAGGCGCCTCCTATTACATGATGGGACGTATAATTGACTGGTAATAGTAGTGTACTGCACTTTACCGCCTACCTCTTTGTGTATTAAAGTCGTGATGTTACGTTATGCTAGGTATACAGTATAGACGTAGTAAATGTAAGAATTAGTCGAGTTTACGGTAAGGCGAATGGCAAATTGCTGTTAGCCGCAAAATGCGAGATTTTGGTGGCTTATTTTAATTCTCGTCTATTGTTGGCCTAGCCTTCAGACGTCTATCGGGCTGTGAGTGAATCTTGTGTTACCATACTTTAAACGTTACAAAACATTCTTTAAACGCTACGATAGTTAAAATATACTTAGTTTTAGATCAATCTCGGATATATATATATATGTATATATATGTACATACGTATATATTCTATGCTAAATATATACTAAGTAATTAGGGTTAAAATTAAAATATTATGACATCGTACACAAACTCTGTAAGTAACGATCATATATGGGAAATATATACCTGCATAGTCGTACATATATCCGCACAGTACATGTATCCGCAGTAGTACCTTAGCACGTGAAGTTATTTAAACGATTAGTAGTTCACATAGGGCTTTCAAGCAACACGAAGCCACCGTTTTACTAAATTAATTGAATGTCAGGAACATTGTCGTGTGCTTTTATTTCTGTAGTTGCGAGCTTAACGGCCATTAGCTCAGTAAATTTAATAATCCTGAATGAGCAGTGATAAATCTCGGCACTCCGAGACATTAGGGACACGCCAAGTATTGTACATATTATGTAAAAACCAGAATAAATAATGCTAGTGCAATGAATGAAAATAAAATCAACATAAAGTAGGTCTATAAAGAAATAAGGGATATTTAGCAGTCTGTGCTCTCTGCCTACTTGGTATGATATCTGACTTGATGATATTAAATTATAAAATATTAGTATCGCTGTAGAGAAAGGACTGATACATATAAATACCTAAAAACTGTAACAATATGTTACATTAAAACAATAACAATTGAATAAGAAACAGTTAGATACATGCGGAGTAATAAATAATAAATAATGTAGGTGCGTTTTGTTGAATATAAAACACATCAGTAAACCAGTATCCAAGGTCTCGTCGTCCAGTGAATTGGTTAACTGGCGCAGTTTACAACTAAAGTGGGAATGATTGTGTCCCATGACTAAACCAAGTTTTGCGTCTTTGTGGAATTCAGATTTTTTGTAATATCTTCCCGGAGTACTGCGATGTTAGCTTCTTCAAGAAAATGGAGTGTTCCTTCATAGTCGGCAAAGCATTGGAGACTCCTCGGGTGTTGTAAATGTCTACCACTTACTATCAGGCGGCCCATATGCGGCCCATGCCTGTTTGCTAGGCTAATCAGAACAAAATATCTAACTTGATTGTTTATGACGAGAGCTATTTGTGACTCTATAGATAATAGTACATCAAGGATCCATTATTCTGGTACTTCATCATGTATTTAGGATTTTTAATTAGTATTTAAGATCATGTTGCAACTTCATGATAGTTATAATTTTAAAGGATACACTTTAGATTCGTAATTTCCCGCCTGTAATCCTCGAAGAGGTGGACAGAGGAGTTAGTATATTCCCGTGTTACACCGGTCTATTGCCATACACCGGGCATATATTCAGACTCTTAGTAACTATTAGAAAATGTAAGTTAGAAAAATCGAATGGTGCCCGACGGGGAATTTGAACCTGTTGATTTGCAGTCGCGCCAGCAACCACCACAACCAACGGATCAGTCAGAGGTGTAAAAAGTAACTACATATTTATATTTTCAATAATCTGGTTACTATAGCACACACCCCGCATGGGATCCCATCTTGGGATCAGACGCACATGTGTGATGTGCTAATATAATAACAATTTTAAATGAAAAGTAGCTGACCCACCGATGACCTGACCCCGCTGGGTGCGTCGTATGACACATCACGTCGTGTGACCCATCGATCGCACCGGCCACCGCGCCTAATTGCATGGATCTGACGTGGATGTCATTACTCATGTCATGGGGCCGACTCGATCTTCGATTGTTTATGTACGCGGCCACTACGAAAACATTCCATTTAATATAACTGTCATTAAGGTATCAGGTACGTCGGTAACGTGTGTTTTCCAATTGATAGAAGACTCCGGTATATTCTGATGTTTCAGTAGTTACATAATGAATAATGAATAACTTACTACGGTTATAAATATTGGTACCTTGTATATAAGCAGTTTCTCGGAGCATGTCAGGTTTGTAAATATATGTAGGTCTGTGTTGTACTCACTACCTACCTTTTGAAGCATGTAGCGCAACGATATAGTTATTGTTATTCAATCATTGGTAATGAGTATTCCATATTTAAGTGCGTTGTTGGTTGTGTAAGTTGCAAACGCGAATGCCGGTCCTGGGTTCAAATCCCTGGTTGGGCACTACTGGATTTTTCTAATTTAGATTAGATAGATAATTTAGATTTAGATTTTTCTAATCAACGCAATTCCTCTGCCCGCCTATCTCAAACCTATATATACAAAGCTTAATTTTACATATGCTAGCTTGTGACATGTTAATTTAAATTCAACATTTTCAAATTTATCATAACCTAATAAAGTATAATAAACGTAATTATTGAGTCAGAAAATATGACATAAATAAACTCATAGAAAACACCGGACGCTGTTTTAATTACTGTTAATTGTTTTGTTACGTGGTCATTAAAAGTTTACTGTTTCAATTACCATGTAGCAACCCATATAGTTATGTATGAAGAGAACGAAGTATGTAGAAAAAGCAAGTCTATAGCAAGAACATAGAAAAAGCAAGGCCTGTAACGATATAGATACTTGGCACTTACGCACTTAAGTGCACTGACCTTGGACCACCTAGCCCTGAACGGAGACTTATCCGCCATTCGAACAGAAAACGGTTATTGATGATGACGATCATGAAAAGTGGCGCAGTTCTAGTATCATCAGTGCAATCGGCGTTTAGAAATAGAAATATTACGTAATAACACTTCCACGTTCCTTACGTTACGCTAGAAACAAGCGCGATGACTCACGGCACCGTATCAATATGAATGAACTAATCGTTGAGGCACGTCCACATTGCATCGCTTCAGAAATTAAAACTTATAATAATTATGACCCGATGTACTTGGGGTCAGTCTGATCCATCTGATATGTAGGCTATGAACACAAATATTAAAATTTATTAGACAGAATGTTTTTTTTAAATCTAGAATTTGTATTGATATTGACTTGATTGTTTGAGATCAGAACGGGAGCTCTGATATTTTTGTATTAATGTTGGCTCTGAGAAAATATAGACAGTGCCAGGGTAACAAACAAACGAAAAAAAAGAATAATAATGTTATTAAAAATTATAGGGTTAAAAACTGGGTAAAAAAGGAATGTCTACAAACAAGGTACATTCAAACTATGAAATGACGAATTCAGTAAATAGACGCCGCCTATTGGTCGAAATTCAACCACAATTCACTTAAATTTTAAGTTTGAATGTTAAGGTTATCATAGGAGACAATACTAAGCTACATACAACAAAACCAAGAAATGAGGACTAAAAAAAAGAGGATTTTTTGAAGTAAAGAGATTAAAAATTGGGATAAAAAAATATTAATAAAAATTACAACTTTCGATATCTACATTTCAATATCAAACTATCTATACATATAGGTATCATCCAGTAAATTATTAGTAATAAATGTCGATATCTCTAAATAATTATATCGATATATTATTATCACCAGTTCTACTGACGTGTTCGTACAGTGTTTTGTAAACATGTGTTTAGTTAGTGTGCGTGAGGTGGTTTTTTGATAAAATAAGGTATTCATAATGCTTTATATTCATAAAATACTATCTTTCTGCAACGATCCCACATCTGAACTTTATAGTGTGCCAACTTTCATCCTCTTCCGTTCGCCAACCGTTCGTATAAAGGGAGCAAAAGGTCGACGCTTCACGTATTAATATATAGATGAAGCGACAGGAATACGCCACGTGGTTAGAATGAAAAGATATTTTATCTATAAAGAAAAAGTTAATATGCTCTTAAAGTGAAGAATATAGTTAGTTAAAGTACCTCAAGTTTGAATTACAGGTACGTCGTAAGAGACCGAACGGTGCGATGTAAAAGAAAAATAACTTCTTCGTGCCATGTGTGTACAGCCTTATGAATTCGTCTCTATACAAAGCGAGTCATTGTAGCGACTTGGATCGAGTAGTTCAGGGTTGGCAGACTCGAGGTAATCGAATCGCATAAAATTTTGATAAGGCATCTCGCTGTTGAAGGCCATCATTTAAGAGCGTTCTGTGATATTGTATATTGTATTATAGTATTCAAGCGTGGATATCGCAAAATTGAAAAACTGTCGTGCTTTATAATTTTAGTAGAACCATCTACTGTAAATATGAATAAAATATATTAATTTTAGTAGCTTACAAACGACACGACTAACAACAATCAACGTGAAACGCGACAATACTTAGAGCTAATCTGTGACACCGAGACTATGATAGGAAACGCATGTACAGCGGCTCAATTAGCATGTGTTTCTATTATTTAAAACACAATGAGCAGAGCGTGGCCGCGCGTGAAGGTCGTATCCGTTTTTTCTGAACACCGACAATGCACTTGTTACATAGTTACATAACACTTGCAGTTGACTTCGAAAATTCTATATTATTTATTGAGAACGATTAGAATATTATTATTGAGACGGCTTAAAGCCTTATCTGGCTGTCATTATTGTGGCATCTTGAAAAAAAATAAAGAAAAATTACATAAAGTCCTTAGTAGTAAACGTCATCGCCATGAATGTAAAAACTTAATTTTACCAGATCAATAAGTTAGGCATCTATTTGCTAAAATCCCTCCATTTTTATTTCCAAGAGTTAATGTACCTACCCTTAAAAATTTTGTACAATAACAGTCTCAGTGTATTTAGATTAGACAAGAAAAAATGTTTTAAATTAAATGTGTACAGATATCGATTATGTTTTTATTGAAGCTGGTGGACGATCAAGGCATACAGCAATGCAAATGTAGGCTTTCCACAATAATGGATCTACTCAACATAGTTAAATGTTCTTAAAGTTATGTTCTCTTTTGGGTCGTAAAAGTACCAAGGTATTGCAGTAAATTTCTTTATAAAGCACCAAATTAAGAGGTCACACATTCACAGGTCAAGTTTAATAAATCTCGCCAATATGACGATATATGTGACGTCGAGGATACCGACTGCATCTAAGATTAAACGGATCATATTTATTACATACCCAAAATAAACCATATGCTGATCGTGTTAAGACCGAAATTCGATCGCAAGTGATAAAATAAACGGCGAAATTACATTAGCACACGTCAAACCGAACACGGAAAATGATAAAAGTGAAAATTTATTCAAGATTGAGTCTTATCGTGTTATCATAAGTGATAAACCAAAGCTCATACGTGAGTTTTATGTATTGCAATGTTAATTGTATAAGAGTACATGGGATCGTGAAATGTGCTTGAATACACCAGTACCTACACCGATCGTGAGACACACGGAACACACCTTCGTGCTGTGATTGTGCGATTTCAGTGAACTTGTTTTACCAATCGTTTCACTACCAGTAAGAAAAATACATTTCATTATTTATAACCTAAGTCTTGTATAATTTAAATTATCACTATTAAATCGGAGTCTGCATTTGTGCTCGGTGCATGGCAACAGGCTCTTTACTACTCCATGCAATGCATGGCGCAACTGGTTAAAGGTGACAATACCTCAGCCTCTGCCCGCCACTTCGGGGATTCAGGAGCAGTGTTAAAGTTAGTACTAAATATTAGATCTATTTGGTGGTCATCGCAGTACTTTAACTAGCTAAACCAACTCGTACAAGGACCACTAAACAGTTTATACCTACATTTTTATGTTTACTCCTGTATTCCTTAAAGGGATAGACAGAGGAATCTAGTACAATTCCCCGATATAACTATTAAATCGTAAAATGGCCAACCAGGGGGTGACTGTATTGCAATACACATAGCACAAGTTACGACTCCGAGCCACTAATAAGAATTTTCAATTAGAAGAACCCACTTGCATCTGATCCGGGGATCAAGCTCGGGACCTCTCTATCAGCAGGTGCGTTTGTGACCACCCTGTTAACGAATCGTTCGTGTAATATTAAATATAACACATCAGTATAATTTTGTCGTTCCTTAATCTCGAGATTACACGATACGAGCGGCCTCGTAAAATAATTACACATCATCTAACAATGTATCTAAATATACGTGTGGTAATTACTTGGTAATTACTATCATAACACTTTGTTTAATATTTATTTCTCTAATATTATTTCTTTGATAATATTTATTTCTTTATTCTATAAGAAATGTGCAAGTGGTAAAGTAATCCGAATATAAGAAAAAATTTAATATCTATTAAAATATATTATGCATCCTTGTATGGTTATTTTTAATAATGGAACAGAGCAAAACATTAATGTTCATAATACATATATACATATATCGCTGTGAGATGTGAGTAACCAATGGCTTGGAGTATGCATATCATTGTGTATGATAATTTCATTACAACGCTTATAAAATGCCTTATGACTACCTCGTTGATTGTGTTGGTTGCAAGTGCGACTGCCGATCGGGAGGTCCCGGGTTCTATCCCCGGGTGGGTCTCGATATATGCCCGGTGTATAGCAATAGGCTCACCGCCTATTCCATAGTGGAACGTAAACGTAACTGGTGAAACATGGGTGTGCTTTGTATTCCCCTGCCTACCTCTGCGGCGATTACAGGCGTAAAGTTATGCTTATAAAATGTGATATAATTAAGTGTAAGATAATTAAGTATAATCTCTGAATGATGAACACATCATAATATTTCGTTTTATGGTAACTCTGGCTTAAATACATATATCTTTACGATTACCTAATTTAAAGCAAGCTAGTGAGTGTATATAAGGGTATATTTATAATATACTGAAAGTATTCGTATATAAAATTGTACCTTATTTTATTTATTTATAAGTAACAATATACATTTAACAGCTAAATACATTGGCCGCCGATAAATGCCATCATAGGCGATGCGCGAAGCTGTCCTGTGATACCCAATCCTCAAAACCAGAGTGAGGATTATGAGCAAACATTCATCATGGGCTGTCAATATCCAGCAGTGGGCTTAAAAAGGCTCATGACAATGAATTATGATTTACGTGTAACGCAAAGATCGTGATATACAAACTTCTCAGAAACATTAACCAGCGCCGGGTAACATTTTCACAACACAACACTCTTTTTCACACGACGCATGTTCCTCACATGTGTACCACCAAAGCGATCGGCGAGCGTTAAGCCGCGCGGACGGCGTAACGACCTCGTCTCGGCCACATTTAATAACGTACATAATTGACGCAAACATCACGTGGGAGCTTCGTCTCACTGTTAGCACGTTGACCACAAATTGCTCAAGTTAATGAGCGTGCGTCATCGGTTACATCATTGGGACACGTGTTAGCACTAAAAGAATATGTGCATATCGGCAGTGACGTCACGCATGATGCATGATGAGGTCCTCTCTACCAGAATGACTGCTTTTGCAGAGGAGCGCAATATGGACTAAAGCTATGAAGATTGAATTGGAAAAGCACGATGGGCGAGCCTCAAACCTTCCCAATTTATGTGAATAGACGTAACAATAATAGACCACCAGTAATATGTTGACACAACATGCGACAACACCTGCTGCCAAATTAGGCAGAGCCTGTTACTATGGTAACCAAGATGTTGAACTAGCCGGTTTACCCGACGTCTGTGTTTCTGTATACATATAACCCAGGACTCTTCAAATGAACGGTGAACAGGCTTTTTCTAATTATGCGTGGTGCTCTTACAGAAAAATTAGCACACAAATATTCAATTCGTTCTATGCCATTAGCCATTCATTCTAAAAATACATTATCATACTGATTTTCATGACAATCGGTCGAACGAGGCAGAAGTTGCTACTCTGCAGCGCCACCTGGTGGCGATTGACATCAATGAGCACGTTATACAAACCTTCTACGTGGAAAAATACATATATACCTATACCAATTTTCATAATAATCGATCTAGTAGTTCTTGAGTTCATCGATAACATACAGACAAACATTCATTTATATATATATAAAGATTTTACCCCTTACTAACACATTCGAAAGAGCTAAGTATGACCGAGATAGTACATACAGTAGAAAAACTGTATTACTGAGCGCTTGTGAATACGGCCGTTATTACTGTATAAGGGATGTTAAAGGTTTATGTTCCAGCGCGCACAATGGTGGTCGCGGACAGCGAAGGTGTACCGGTGCCTCGCTCGCTGCAAGTTCATCATTAAGTTATAATTACACGTGGCGATCGGAAACGAGACTCGATAGGTGAGTGATTATGTAACAGTATAATAATAAGCGGTATTAAATCCATTAACACGGAATTTTATGATAGAAGTGTCAATATAATCCAGTAGAGGTATTCAGTTTTAATTGACGATGGAATCGGATTGTGTCCATATTATTGTAGATAGAATTTTAAAATTTACGTAGTAGGTGCTGAAATAATTGGTGATTAGTATGAAAATTTAAATATGATTTGTCATATAATAATATTTTCATAATGTTTGCTTGTAAATATAGTTCATTAATTTTATCCTTCATGAAATGTATGTTTTTAGCGGGAAAAGAATATTTACAGTAGACATACGACTTGGGGGTTGTATTGGCGAATCAAAATACTTACTTTTTTATACGTTAGGTTATAATTTTAGTGAAATGTGTTGGAATATCATTAAAAGTTCAGACCACATTTATTAAAGCGAACAATGTAGACTATGCAGTTTAATGGGAATTAATCTCTCACATATCAAAATAAAATCATACAAATATTTGCCATGTAATACAATTAACTTTCAGGTTCGACTTAAACGATTAAAATATTACAAAAATCATATAGGTTAAAAATTTATCTATAACTAGCTGTGCTCGCGACTTCGTCCGCGTTGTATTCTAAGATTCTAAAATAAAAGCAAGTCTAATTTACTCCTTATTACATCAGCTATGTGCGAGCGAAAGGTCCGTCAAAATTGGAGTAGCCGTTCCAGAGATTAACTGGAAAAAAAACGATGGTAAAAAATGGTATTTTGTTATACATATGTACCGTTTATACACTTATATGCATTTAGTTAAAAGCGGTTATTTAAACATCACAAACAAACACTCCAATTTTATTTATCTGTATAGAGAACTAAGAAGATATTGTGAAACGTATTTCGTAATTTATTGAAGTATTGTTACGACGCGCAAAACGATTTAATTTCTTATCATTCCACAGGTATCAAATTATTTGAAATATTAATTTTATCTGTTTATGTCATTCTATTGTCTTTGGCAATAGTGTCAAATTACAAGATGTCTGGATGGTTGGTCTTTTGTACCACGCTACGCTGTACGAGTGGTTTTCCAACTAGATTGGCAAGTAACGTTGGTTTGAATAATGAATACCTACTATTCACTGTTCAAAGTATTTTCCAACATGAATAACAACTAAGGATTTTATTGTATCCATTATTCAAAGAATGCGTAACCATAGCGCATTAGTATAATAACACTAACAATAAGTGAAGAGTAGTCGGATATTGGACAAAATCCTGCTGACTCTTGATGCGTAGCGGTTAATGCTTCCTGTTTACATTGATCCAAATTTCCAACCGGTCTTCTTTTTGAGTTGAATAATAAGGGAAAACCATTATGTGTTATATGAAAACCGTATAAGGAAATTTTGGGACGCACACTAGTTAGTCGTAGTAAGGTGCGGGATGTCTTGTTCGCGCGTGTATCTATTCCTTATTCAAATTTCACATCGTTTATAATTTCATTATCTGTGTACATATGTATGTGTCTTATGATAAAATAAGTTCTTTATTTAAACGGTATTGTGGGTACGTTGAACATGCGCGTAATTGTCTTTAAAAACACAAAAGGCAACATGTATTTGAGAAACGGTAAGGAATTTTGATTTATAATCATTGTTATTTGATTTTGAAAAATTTACTTTATTCCATTGGTTATTTTACATAAATTAGTTGAAATGGAGCTATTTATAAAAATACTAGGTTATTAAAAGTCCTAATCGTTTGTAAGGAATTAATTATAATCGAAAAATGTCAAATTATTATTGCAATTATAATTGAACATTGTTCCCTCAATATTTTTATATTTCTCATAATTATTAATGCTCTTGAATATAATTTAGCTGTTAATATATGTTCTTATTGGTTTTATTTCCATTAAATTTTTGTGTATTATTTCAATATATTTCAATGTATAAAAATATCTAGATAATTTGGTACTTTGTTAAGATAAAGGCGATATTAAAAAAAATATTCGACTGCAAATGCGATGCTTGTTGACAGATCCGTATAAAATAATTCAATACATCAAGAGTGAGTGTGCTTATTTGGTCAATCGCAGTGCAAAAAACCTGTTGTCTTCATTCATTCCATAGTAGCTACTCTCAATGCTGTCTCCCAATGTCAACGCAACGATAACTTCATGAGAATGTATAATCCGAATTATATATTGCAGTGTCATATATGGACCAACGAGGGAGATACTGCCTCGTTGGTTGTGTTGGTTGCAAGTGCGAACGGGACGTCCTGGGTTCGATTCCCGGGTCGCGTGAAGTTACGTTATATATACTACTATAATATGAATAAAAACATAGTCAAGTCTTTTTTTATAATATTCACTTTACTATGTTTTAGAAACTGTGTTCTATTTAATAACGATAATTTAAAATAGTACACTCTCTTTTAAAGTACGAATTTTGATGGCATTCTAGCAGAACAGCTGTTGGATTAGCCACCATTATTATTATGATTGGAAAAAATACGAGCGTTCCAAATACAAAATTACGCGCCAATACGCCACAGTTGTATGCGACGGAAACACTAAAATAGACCGACTTATTACAACTGGCCAGCTACAAAAATAAACGATGATCCTGTCAATTAACCTAATATACTCTTGGTTTCTATTGTCATAAGCTGGGGAATCATTATGAATAATTGTATTTTTTCTTAATGGATAAAAACAATTTAAAATTGTATGTCTAATTAAAATACATAGTTATAACTTAAAAAATTATAAACAGAAATATAAATAAAATTATAAATACTTACCATAAACAATCCATTGAAGACAACAAGGAGATATTTTATGCAATTCATACCGCAGCCCTCCATTGCGAAAAATTTTATTCGTTGCACACACTGATTTAAAAAGCTAAAATAGGCCGATTCTCGGTTTTTTTATTCGCGCGCGCCGATCACGCGTTCACACCGCGTACTGCCTCGCAAAGTTATGGCGTTACGGAACGTCGTTGCTTCAATGTTTCAATGTGTCGTGGGCTATTTAGTACTTATAGTAGGTGAAGGTGGCGTGCGAGGGGTGAAATCACGCACAACCCCCAACCCCAAACTACTTTGACCCCTTGAGACGGGGTCGTTATGTTGAGATAGAAATCAACGTCAATTGGACGCGATAATGGTGAATGTTGATCGGTTATTGGTCTCAATAAATAATACGCATGAGTATTACACTAAATTTTAAGTACATTTTCGGTGGGTAAAATTGTACGTACAGGGAATAATAACATGTTTTAATAAGTTGGCAGGATGTTTGTCGTTGCGTTTTAACCCAATGCAACACTTGCACTCAAATATATCGTATCTAATATATCAGGGTAGGCAGACATGCTCACACATGAGATGGTGAATAATATTATATATCTTCACGCCTATAATCCCCGAAGAGGTAGGCAGAGGAATGTAGAACATTCCCACGTCTCACGTTTTTACGTC
>DWEJ01001488.1:0-12955 GCA_018245835.1 Mysoria sejanus stolli | reverse complement strand
GGTCACATAAGAGGTCGCATAAAAGGTCACATAAAAGTTCACATAAGAAGTCACATGAGAGTTCACATAAGAGGTCACATAAGAGGTCACGTACAAGGTCACATAAAAGGTCACATATGAGGTCACTTAAATGGTCACATAAAAAATCTAATAAAAGGTCACATATCAAGTCACATAAAAGGTCACATAAAAGGTCACATAAATGGTCACATAAGAGGTCGCATAAGAGGTCGCATAAGAGGTCGCATAAGAGGTCGCATAAGAAGTCGCATATGAAGGTCGCATAAGACGTCACATAAGAGTCCGCATAAGAGGTCGCATCACAAGCCACATAAGAGGTCACATGAGTGGTCGCATAAGAGGTCACATAAGAGATCACGTAACTGGTCACATAAGTGGTTACAAAAGGTAGCGTAAACACAAAAGTAGTAGATCCTTTGATTACCTATAACTTTGCGATTTAACTTTTTTCCATAGAACCGTTAGTATTGCCGGAAATCGAAATACACCAATTTTTATCCTTAAAAGCCCATCCCCTACCACTTCCCGAAACTCGAATCGCCCGTAATTTATTTCTCTTCCGTTTCCAATAGGTTTCATCCTATTATAATCTTTTTTCAGTTTTTACTTTTTTCAATGCTTCTGTACTGGTCTATTAGATCTATTAGGTCTATTAGGTCTATTAGTTGGGAAATCAGTATTATGGCTCATTCAAAAATCAAGTCAAAGTATTAAAAATATTACCTAAACGCTTATAGTACTTGATCTAAAATTGACTTCCATTGAAATCAAAAGTATTCCGCATATGCCGTCGTTTATGAATGTCGTGTTAAATAGACCGTGAAAAGGGAGTCTTGGATCATCGTCCCAGCACTTTTGTTCGTGTTATATTTCCCCTAATGTGTGATGTATTTTATAACAATTATCATAGAACAATTATCATATTTTATAATAATTATCGTTGGCTTAACTGCTACAGAACATTACTGTAACCCCTCCATGTACCCAACTGTGATATGTGTGAAGCGAAGCACCACGCTGTTCCAACGCTCACTTGCGAGCAATATGTACGTTGTGTACATCGCCCAGGGTGTATTTAACTATGTCGGGGGCCTCTACGCGTTTCTCAAAGACACTTTACGCTTTTTAAATTTTTTAAAATATGTACATTTTTTTATTACAATGCATTTACATTTATGTTATTTTATTACCTTACGAGGGAATTAGATTGTCATTGAGGATACAATATGCCCAGCTGTGGGCTGTGAACGATGATGGATGATTGCGTAATGGGCAAATGACCTGTCGTTTGTAATCGAAACTTTAAACTAATACGTAAAAACAGCGCCACACTATAAGGACGGACTAAGGCGCCAAATTTATTACTTATTAATGCAGGCGTATTCATCGTTATTCTTACCGCGACCGGCTGTTTTTGCTTCGCGGGCTACGAACTATTCCAAGGATTCAACGAGACCTACGTAGATGACACCTTAGACGACGCCGCAGCACTGAAGCTCACTTCTGATATTAATGGCAAAAAGGAGAATTTAGTTGTGAGTACTAAACCACAGTTATTTAAAAAAAGGAAAAATTCTATCTATATTGTAATGGACCTAACGTAGTGATAAAATTATAATGAAATAATAAATACATGTTACAGAACAGATTTTAGCCAAATTTTTAAATATTTGTATATATATATATATATATATATATATATATATATTTGTTGCGTACCTATATTGCATTTATGTCTACTACTTGCATCAAATTAATAATGCAATAGTCGGGCCTTCACTGCAGCCTCTGAAATAATATAACTGGCAAATTAAAATGCGTATTATATTAATTATGTTAAACATAACATGTTTTTTATCTAATTCATAAAATATAACTTTTATTAACGTTAACAATTCTAATTTTATGAATAAATTGTGTCCAGCTTCGTACCGCTAGTTACTTGTAGACCATCAACTGTTGCAGGAACTGTCGTATAGGTACGTCCGGAACTAGTCGGGCTATCCCTAAAAAAACAACCGAAAGTAAATCATATATATTATGTAATATAAAATATGTATATGTACCTATATTTGATATCTACAATATTGAATAGTAAAATGTAACGTCGTTATTTCTCCTTAAAAATTAACAAACTTTTTGTTTTGACGTCATTAAGAATTCCACACCGGAAGCTCCAATCTCAACTACACCAACCTATGCTGTTCCACTGACCATTGGACACGCCGTCTTCAATTGCCCTGAAGAAGAGAAACCAATGAACATAGGTCCCTACGAGGTCCCCACTCGGAGGGACCTGGTGTTCTTCACAAAGGACCTGCTAATGGAAATGTATAATAATTATAATGAAAAATCTTTCTTTCTGCTCAAGGATATAAAAGAGGTAAACAATAATCGTATGTTAATGATTTTCAAAAATATTGTAAATAATAATTTATAATCTAAATAATTAATAATAATCTAAATAATTAATTAAAATATAAAGTCAAATATTGAAAAAAGTGAGTACATTTACAGGATAAAAAAGTTCGTTAAACTTTATTTCATTAAACTTTAATTAAAATTATTTTCAAATAGATATATTTATAACTATAAGTAAGTATAGAGGTAACCACTCGAAACTCGAAACCGGGCACAAATCCAGACTCCGACTTAGAAAATCTAAGTTAGAAAAATTCTATAGTGCCCAACCTGAGTTTTGAATTCAGGACCTATCAATAGACAGTCACGCTCGCAACCAACATGACCAACGAGGCAGTCGTCTTAATGCTCTTTTATCGAAGACCTGGAACATTAATGTTATGTACATGCCGTAAATATGATTTTAACAGGCAACTCACGCTACCACTACCATAGAAGGGCAATGCGCAGCAAATAAAGCAGCGTACAGACAATGCGTAAAACGTGTTAGCACAAAATGCCAGCAAATCATCAAGAATCTTGTTGTAAGTCTGGAAAATCAAAAACAAGAAATCAGTACCTTAACCGACGTAAGTCACTATCAATGGCTTTAGTATCTTCCATATATTTTTGTCATAATTCATGACAAGCCAAGGATGAAACAAAAATGCTGTAGTATAAAGTAATGAAGAATTTGACATGATGAATTAATGATCATTTTGTGTTCTAGGATAAGATATGTCATTTAGAGGACATGAAAACTGACCCAATAGAAATATTAAAGGCGCTAGCTCAAGAAAAAATTTCTTTAGAGTTTGCGTTGCCAGGTTTTTTGCAGCTACTAGATGCATGTTCAAAATACTGCAAGCGGTATGCAATTTTTTACCACAACTATTGCCCATTTAAACTTTTATTCCTTATTAAAATGCAAACTCCTTAGGTACATGCTAACTCTAATGATAAAATCTCAGAAAAATGTGTTAAGTTTTGATTTCAGATTAGATGCAAGTTATAAAAATAAGCCCCTCCGACACATGACGGATCAAGACCTGGTTATTAAACATTTTCTTACCAATAAAAACTACCTCGAACTAATAACGGATTCCAAGCACAAATCTAAAGCGAATTCAAATTAAGAAGTGGGTGCGTTCAGCCAGCTACGGATGTGTTCACAATCACAACAAAACGATCGATCGAGCTTTCATGCTTTGCGCATGCCGCTCGCTAGATGGCGTACCAGCCTGTGAACTTTTGACGTGAACTTGATAGAGCCTACAATAACTTAACCAAAATATTTAAGCTTTTTGTACATATTTTACTGTGAAACTTGTAAATGTTATTAGGTACAATACATATCTTATAATGCAATAAAACTTTGTATAAGTTACGGTTATTTTAAAAGTTACTTATGGTGTTTTATAGGAAGTGCTAGTGAATACTATAATTCAAAGAATTTCCCATGATTACGGTAAGTTAGAATTGTTTTAAATATCATTAACCCTGTGACTCATTACATTCAACTATCAAAGGTGTTTCGTTTCGGCGAGTTTTAATTGAAATTTCTATTAGAACATCGTACACAGCCTACTTTCTTTTTCTTGTGATACTTTTACTTGCTATGTTACGTCTAATTAAATATCAAAGTAATATTAAGCAAACCCTGATATAAGTAAACATCGTAATTACATAATATATTTCTTTATACTTGTAATAAATAGACAATAAAAAGCTTTAAGTTCAATTAAAAGGACAATATTAAAATTGTTAAGTACTGTTTGTTTGCAATTTATTTATGTAGGTAATCATAGACTTTCATATAACTAATATAACATACAATCATATATCTGACTAATTCCTGAAGTTTTGGCAACTTAAACCCACTTTTATTGAAAGTATAATTATGTTTGTGTGTGTTTTGACAAACTCATTTATATGAGCAGATTTTTTTTCGCCATATTATTATAACTAGATAAAGCATTACTACCTATGTTGGTCTTATTAAAAATAACTCTTAAAAAATAACAAACATACATACATAATATTTGACTGTGGTGATGCTGTTAGGACTCTTGGACTAAGATTAACTGCTTGTGCTGCCAGTGTTTTAGCACTAGGTTCCTCATATTAATACCTGATTACATAACTTCCATGCAATTTCCAATCTGCACATCCAGCATGGGGATTATGGGCAAAAATGCCTCAGGGGTGACCTATATGCAACTGTGGACTTAAACAGACTGATGATGTTACTTATTTGCATTAGTCATGACATCTCTAACACTGGTTATCAGGTCAACTAAAATTTATAGTTTTGCAGACCTAACAACACAATCACACAATTGTTTTTTTGATATTTGGTATATTACACTGGTGCAGAGATGTACACACACCAGCCAAATGGATATGGTTCAGTTTAATCTTGACAAAACAGAATATACCAGTATGAGCAGTAAACATTTATGTAAGAAATATTTTTAACAATGATGCCTGTGCCGAAGAGCCACAATCTGACTGGCAAAATTTGAATCTTACAGTTTCAATTTCCTTCTACTAACCAACATTGCTTTCATTTTATCAGTTCTATTTGAAATATATTTTTCATTTTCAATCCTTCTGGAATAGCTGCTTAACACATGTTTAGAAATTAATTAGAGGTAATACAATAACCTTAACCATTCTCATTCTGAGAAGAACCATGTCCAACAGTGGGAAAACAAAAAGAGGAAACAAATGATGGTGGAGAAATGTAATTTGGTAAACAAGAATTAGAAACCAAATCAAACTGAAAGCCGTAAACATTGCATACCAACATGGTCAAAGTTGTGCCAGTCAAAATCCCCTGAAATTTGTAACATTTCCACTATATAAAATATGCTAAGGTTAAGTAATATTTTCTTTAAGACAGTTTATAGTATAATATCAAAAAAAAATATATATTTAAGTATATATTTATATGTATATATATGTAGTTTATCAGCCATCTGGTTACCATACCACAAGCTCTCTTGACTTTAGGACCAGCTGGCTGTGTGTGGATATGTCCTAAGATATTATTATTATTATTGTTATAGTAGGATTTAGAGAAGGCATTATAACTTGGTTACCTGCACTCATGTGCATATTTACCATTTAAAACTTTGTTATGTCATGACACAGTCTAGACACATACATGATTTTTTTAGGATATTCAATAATAATATACCAGGGAGATGTAAACTAAGTTGAACCTACAAATTCCTACTCATGAGTCAGGTTTTTCAAGAACAGTATTGATGACCATTGGAATGTCTTCTCTCAAATAATCTTCACATGTTTGTGACTTGCACTGCTATTGGAATATCTACATTGTATGGGGATAAATAATGGGGAATAAGGGGAATGTTATGCATAAAGAAATAGGTTTAGCAAACTTCAAAGGTAATTGAATTAATTTTGAAATAAATGGATTTCTATCTCTATTCTGTTTTTCAGGGATGAAATATATAAACTTTTTTTTTCAGAATATTTTAATTAGTTTGTAAGTCTAAATGGTAATGAATCGATGAGGAGAAATAAAAATTTTGTGCACAGATAAGGTTTGACCTGTTCTTATAGGTGCCTATTTCCTTTGTTGAATAAATAATATTTACCTTTTTAAGTTGTTTTTGAGTACTGTAAGTTATACCACAAATTGTTGAGTACTATAACTTGTAACATATTAAATAATTTGCTGATAGGGAGCTTATTGTTTAAATCCTGGGTTGGATACTACTGGATTATTCTAACTAAAAACTTGTAGTAGTCGCTCTGAGTGTAAATTGGTGTCCAGTGTATGACAAAAAACTCAACCCTTATTCCATAGTGGGACATAAACATAACGTGTAGAACAGAGAAGTGTACTAGAGTTCTCTGCATAACTCTTCATAGATTACAGGTTTGATGTTATTAGTAATATTCTATGCTAATTATGTATGTGAAATTTATTAGTTTATTTATTTATTTATGTATTTTCCACTTAGAATCATCAGAGATCACTTGTGAATGTCAATGGAGGAGTGTCAAAAGGGCCCAACTCAATATGTAGTGGATACAAAGAAAGTAAACTCAGTTTATAAATTTGTTATGGAAATATCTTAAACCTTGGAAAAACTATACAAACTTTCTTTTTAAAGAATTTTGTCCAGTGCCTCAAGGTGTGCTGAGTAATGAATATTAACCTGTTAACCGGGGAGTTCCCGTTCAAATTATGCAACATGTACCGGGCGCGTATTGTTTCGCTAGGACATGTCAATACGTCACGCCCGGAGACCGTCATTTCATATTTTTATTTATTCATACAATAAATGAAAAACTATGAAACATATATTGTTTATTAATATTTTTGAAGTACAAAAGGAATCACAAAACAATTAAAAACAAGTAAACAAAATAGAATTACACAATTTTTGAGGACATATTCATATGTCCTACCCGTACCCGATATTGTTTATGCTCGACACATTTATATGTCTTGCCCGGTTAACAGGTTAAATATCACTTGTTCTTAATGTTCTCTAAAGGTGTGTAGAATCTGTTAAGCTGCACTTGTGGCTAATGTGGTGGTGGTGTCACAATCTGAGAAGAGACCAGTGTCCCAACAGTGGAATTACAAATGGGTCTCAAAAATTTATGAATTATTCAAAAATAACATTCAACACAGGTTAGGCTTGAATTTGATATATGGCAGTGAGTTTGATATCTTCTGTATATATTCCATAATATTGTGTAGTTAAAGATTGCATAGCTTTAATTTTGGCTTGCATTTGAACAATATATTAGGTAGATAAAAAGCAAATTAAATGATACTCGAGATCTGGTTATTATAGCAGTCATTTATTAAGTCATCTTATTAATACTCAACTTATTAGTTTTGATGGAGTATAGTGAAAAGAATCGAATTAGCAAAACAAAAGTTTTTATGTTAGTCTTTTGCTATTTGAAGTACTGCCATTATAAGCTATTGTTCCAGAATAATTAGTATACATGATGTTTGATCCTTTTCACAACACCATCTTGTCATTTTTTACTCTTCTTTTGTTCCTTATGAGATTTCTTCTTTTTCAACTTTCTTTTATGTTTCTTCTTTCGTTTCCGTGACTCTGAATCACTGCTGTCTGACGAACTACTACTTGAACTTGTTGATGATGTACTTGAAGATCTAAAAAGAAAATACAGTTAATAGTACAGATGATGTACTTGAAGATCTAAAAAGAACATACAGTTAATTTTCTATATTGTTAAAATGTTAATTATTTAATTAGATGTTCCGATATTCTTGATTAGGATATATTTACATTTTCTTGATGAGTTTTCATGTATATATATTTAGTTATCAGAGCCTTTATGGGCCCGAACAATATGGAATATTATTTAAGAAGCCATATCTATTCCAAAAATGTTAAGACATCACACAATGTCAATGTTGAATAAACTTAAAAGTGCTGTTGTGAACACTGTGTTGATTTGCACACCAGATAATTAATACATAAAAAGATGACGGGTGAAAAAGACTAGTTTTCCAAAGATTTACCTTGATTTCTTTCTTTTCTTATTCTTCTTTTTCTCTTTTGCTTTATTGAGCTTCTCTTGCAACTTCTGCTTAAGTTCAGTCTCTCTTATATTTTGTAGTGGTGTGACATATGCATCCTCTGAGTCACTGCTTGTACTACTTACATCTAGAACTATCTCCTTATTTGGGTCTACCTGCAAAAAAAGGTATAATTTACTTAATATAATTTAATATTACACCTGTAATCACTGAAAAGGCAGAAGATTGTAGTACACTGATACATTCAACCAGCTAAATGTACATCCCACAACTGTTGCCAACTCCAATGAGTCAAAAGCAGCAAATTGCTACTGAAAAACAGCCGGAAACATTAAGTCAGTCTATACAAAACATTTTATTTAATGTCTGTTTAAAATCAAGCCAGGCTTCATTTTGTACGATATAATACATTAAATTTGAGTATGAAACTCACTATTTTAGAGGCTTATTAATATAAAACAAAATAAATATTTAGGAGGACTGTTAACAGTGGATGAATCACTGGTCATGATCACAAAGATATTGTATTCTGTGTAATACTCAAACAACCAGACCACACTTATTTTACTAAGACATAAAGGGACTTACTGAGATGAGACATGATTGAATGAGTGGATGTTATAATAAATTCATTCACAGTGAATTCCTCTTTAATAATACTACAGTCTATTTTAATTTACACCCATTAAAAGCAATATAATGTCTTATGTATGACAAGATTCACCACCTCTTGGCAATCGTAGAACAAAGACAGATCTGATATTTTCTAATTTTTCAGGAGTGCACTTTGAAGATTTGTTTTTACGTTAAATAAAACAGATAAATCCGTTGGTGTTCAACTCTGTATCTCTGTTGCATAATACAGACGTAGAAAAACGTTATAATAAAGTTAAGTATTTCAAGTAAAAATATAAAGATTTACTGAAAAAAACAAATCCGTAGTATTTTTTCTACGACTGCGACGACCTATTCCATAGTTTCACGTAAACGGGTAACAGGTGTAACGTAGAAAAGTACTGAACTCCTCTGCCTACCTATTCGGGCATTACAGAGTTGATGTGAAGTAAATACAATACAAAATTCAATGCATATAAATTTCTTTAGTCAATTTATAGACATCTCAGTTTTCTTCACATCAAAAACAGCTGAAGTTTTGTCAGTAAAACTTACTTTTATAAAGTTTCGACATTGAAAAGTTAGGTGTCCGGCATAACCGCACTTCTTGCAAGCGGCTCGTGACGATTCTTTGCCGATTTTACTAATAATATCTGTGTAATAAGACATATTATAGTTTGTAGTTTTATACTGAATGTTAGAAATTACTCTAATTATTTGTTTTAGAACCACAACTACAAACAATACTTTTCATGTTAATACGTCAAGTAAACTGTCGTGTCGTGTCAAATATTTAAGCGAATTGTGGTTGTCATAATGACGTTCGTTTGATTTTAACAATTTAAATTATATATTAAATTATAACTTTAACCATCATTTTAAATATTACATAGAACAAAAACGTGCCCGTCTAAAGTTCTCTTAATATTAATAATATTGAAAATATGTATTTGTACGTTCCCAATTAAAATACGTATTGAATTCCTTCGTAGTTTCCACAACTAGCCGTTAGATGGCAGTATAAGGGCGTGTTCTAGTAAAAAGTAGTATTAGTACCTATGTACTAACTTGTACAGAATAAATTATAAAACAAAAATGTAAATTACTTAACTATATTGACAGTTAAATAATAGCTACTGTGCAGAATTTCCTCTTGAAGTAGTAATTTTTTTTTTAAACAATGGTCTTGAAGCCGCTTGCCCAGCGTAGGTATTATGGGCAAATCTCTAGTATCCAGTAGTGAACTAAAATAGGCTGATGATGATGATGATATAAAGCAATAGAAACGAAAATAGGTAAAGTATATAACAATGTATGTATTTAAGCCAATTAACCAATCACAAATGATCCTTTAGTTATTCTTGACATCGGTTGTAAATGCGATACAAGTCAAAATTATTTGTTTTTTTTATAACTGGCGCTATGGTTAACACCAGTAATCCACCGTTACTAAGTTTTAAAATATCATGAGTGCTACTAGATCGAATTCTATGAAAAAGCTAACATGGTTTTGATTTACAAAAAGCACTCAATGTATACGTACAGGGTTTACCAGAATTGGTGGATAATCCTGCACGTGTGTGTGTGGGGGAGGGAGGCGGAGTCCAACACCCAAAAAAAGAAATGTATCCCAAAAAGTTCGCGGTCAGCGCCATATTTTGTAAAATTTAGAAAAATCACATTCTCATATTTGAAGGCATCACGTTTGCTATTTGTAGCCTAAATCGGGTTTTTTTTCTTTTGACAAGTTCCCCAATAATGGTATTACTAAATTAAATTCAAATAACTAAACTATTAAGGATGATAGACGACAAACCAGCCACTAAAATTTTTAATGTGAAACTTTTTTACTGCCAAGTTTGAAAACCTGTGGTATAAAAAAATGTATGGGAGTTGTGTTAACCAATCACCTAAAAAATTAGCCTTCATCATAACAATTCTAAAACAGTAGCATACTATCTACTTTAATCGGAAAATATCTGAGCTATAGCTATTAATAAGTAAAAGTAGGTGTTTCGTTTATTTTCTTTTTATTCAAATTTTATTATAATTTTTCTAAATTTTGCAAAAAAATGGTGCTTAATATATATATTTACCAAATTAAATACTTTTACCACCTTACCTTACCTTAATACCAGATTTACCAAATGAAGTACTTAAATTACCAGAAATGACAAAAAAACGAAGCTTCGCCCCGCACCATTGACCAGAAGAGATGTTCCAAGATGGCGGAGTTCCTACCGCTGTGCGACGTGCTGTTCAACGTGATATCCCTGGCGGGCTACTTCTGCGACGTGGTGTTCGACGTGGTGATGGGCTACGCGCTGCTGGAGCGCGGCTACAAAGGCACTTTCGCCGCCACCATTTCGATCGTCGTCACTTCGCTGCTGATATCGCAGGTGAGGATGCTACCATGATTCATTTGGTTTCGTTTCGCTTGAAACCTGTTTTTTAAATTTCGATGCCGTCCATCCATCACTCTTTATAAGTCTACTGCTAGATGGTTACCATTTCAATACCTAATCAGCGCCACTCCAGTCGATCTTTGGTCTTTTAAATCCAGCTATATTCAACTGTTTTCTTTAAGTCGAATTCTCGCAGTAGGTCGTATTTTTTCGATACGAATTATATTATTTTGGCAGTATCTTTTATAAGTTTTTTTCTTTGCCACAGGTTCTCTCCCTCCGGTGGTACCTCCACGTGTGGTGGGCTAGCGAGGGTCGCAAGGACCGGCCTCCCTGGCTGCCGATACTGCTCCACTGTTTGCAAATGGGTGTACTGTGGAGGTACGCGAGGCTGCTGGTGCCAGTCGAGCTCAGGAGGGTTAAACATCAAGTGCGAGATCTTTGTAAGTATTTTTTCTACATTATAGCATCTTTTTTTTATAATATAGAACTTGCAGACGAGCATGCAGTCCACCTGATGGTAAGTGGCTACTGCCGCCCATGGACATTGGTAATCAACCCCAGATAAGATTACATCCCTATCTCAGGTCGACCACAGATGCGCCTCTCCCCCTGAGGACTAAGATAGAATGCCTCGAAAAAGTATGTCTCCCTTACCACACCCTTCAAACCAGAACACAGCAGCGCCTGAGTGATGGTATATTTTATAACATGAAGCTGAGAAGTTTATGATAATAGATATTTTTATGACGCATAGCTGTTTAATTCTCGCTCGTATTTTCTGGATTCATATATCATTGTATGCAAGTGGAATATTAGTACTTTCTAAATAATATACTTTTCCACATCTTAGGCTTAGATAGCCTAAGATCAGAAAGACCCCCCACCACCCTCCCCCCAAAGAGCACCATCGCGCCCTGTCCTCTGCTTGCCGTATAGCGTCCGCCTGCAGCCTTTTCCACCGTCATCCCACCTGGCCCAGGGCTTCCTACATTTCTAAAGCCATGCCCTAATATATTTGTGTCGACACTTAGTTACTTATAACAAGTTGTGTAAACTAACGTTTCTTACTGTAAGTAAAAATTTGTTCGTCTGAAACTGAATTTTGCAGATATGGCTACAACCTTTATAAATGTTATAGATCCCTTTATCCGTTCACTTCTTGATCCCGAATTCTCTTGTAAGTGTCATTGTAGCCAATAGCAATTGTTATTTAAATACAGTATGTGATGGATGCCCCAAGTTCTTTTCGAATGTTTTGTGTCCAGGCATGCTCCGGCTGGTGCATGCGTTCTGCGAAGCGGCGCCGATGTTGCTGCTCCAACTGCACATTCTGCTCAAAGACGCGGACCTGAGGGAGAGTGCCAACGAGCTGGGCGCTACCACGGAGCCGAGCGTCGACGAGCCCGCCGGTACGATGGTGCTGGTTCAGCTGGACGTATGGTCGCACACACCAACACCTTATTGAGAACTTGCATATACATATATATGTACTTGTATATTATTTATTAGTCTTCTGATTACCGTAACAGACGCTCTTCAAAGCCTACTTTGAAATCAGATGGCAGTATGTGAAAATGTACTATCGACGGAATGGGGTTATTTGTTTGATTTTTTTAATATATTTAGAAAAATAAACGATTTTCAGATACTGAATAATTTTTATGGTTAGTATGCTATGCTGCCAAAGCAGAGATTAATAGAACACACGCAACTATAACCATAGAGCATACAGTTTTTTTAAATCATAGAGTGTAAGGACGCTTTTAGCACAACACCATTTAAAATAAAATTGAAAAGTGACCTGTTAAGCAAACGTTTCATACGATGGAGGTATTCATAAACCGCAAGACTTTCGATTGTTTATGTAAATTTTTTTTATCTTCACGCCTATAATCCCCGAAGAGGTAGGCAGAGGAATGCAGAACACTCCCACGTCTCACGTTTT
>DWEJ01001487.1:0-12956 GCA_018245835.1 Mysoria sejanus stolli | reverse complement strand
AATAAATTGTATATTGTGACAAAAACTTATAAAAACATTGTTTAACTATCTTAATTAGTGGTCCATCTAGGTCTTGGCCCCAGCCTGGGGGGGGGGGGTCATGACCCCCATGACACCCCCCTGGATCCACCTTTGATAAGAACAGCCATGTTTAAACCGTGCACGATAATTTCAGACCTGCGAAATTATAACTTGACTTAAGTGTTTTTTCGTCCTTTATTGTTAGTAACACAGTTAATGTCAATTGCTATTCTCAGCCAGTCAATCCAGGTGATGATAAAAATTGAGGTACATAGTTAAATTCTCTAAATTAAACAAATATTATTATCTACTGTAATATGTTAATACAGTTATACCGTTGCTCTTAATCTATTAGAATCTATTAAAGATCTGATAATAGATTTTCATGAAACGTCATGACCCTTTAAGTTGTTGCGCCGCGCACAGTTCGTACATTTTGATAGACAACAATATAAATAGTTATTTATAGCAAACATTCCTTGTTATCTGATTTATCGATTTTTATCGCGCGAAGACTAGACTAGCAGATAATGCTTTGAGAGCAGTGTAATTTATTAACATGTTTGTATAGTAGCTAGTTACGCTTAGTCATTTACATTTCTTATATTTCTTTTATAAGCCACAACATATAATTATCCTGCAATGACCACTGGACTCTGTAAATCCACTCATGCCCTATTTAAATATTACAGACAATGAAGGTACATGCAAAATTATCTGTTTTTTTATTAGAATGAAGGGCCAAGTAAATTTTAAATACTAATACATGTTCACGCCAAGTTTCTTACGGGATTGACAGAACATCGAGTGCAAATCTCTATTCTTACAGACCTCCCACGCTTCCTCTATATTCATAACTACATACCCGCAGGTCGGTTTCGGAGACTTCGCTAAGTAGATACACTTCGCTAGAAATTTCGCAGAGGTCTCAACGGACGTTTTCTAGACAATTAAATAAACTTGTTTGTTTATGATATCGCAACGCTGTATCAATACGGAGTTCCCGGTAAGTAGGCGCGGGCCTCTAACATAAACAGGAGCGACGATTGAGTCAGCCCAACTGCGCGGCTCGAAGAATTATAGGGAATGGCTTATCCATGCCGTCGTGTTGGGAGTACGAGGAAAACGTGAAGAGACGACATAATAGTGTTGAAAACTTGTACATAAAGACATCTTTGTGATGTGTCAGGTGGTGGTTTTGTTATAATACGTATGTATTTCGGGATGGCTCGCCTCATTTCGTTCCTACACGAAGTCCATTTATATATGGTCCCGCTGATCGCAGCGAAATCGCAGCTGAGACTGCTCTTGTACACCCTCTTGCATTTTATATCATCATCACAATATCTATTGTACTCCACTGCTGGGCATAGGCCTCTGAGGCGTGCGGGTTAAACAGTTTTGGCCAGTGGTTAATGCATTTAATATAAAACATTCTAACACAATATTGTCTTTGGACAACACACACAGGATCATATGGTCTCTATAGACGGAACCTGAGCTATGGCAACGAGACAACTGGTCAACAACATACATCTGTTATAAATAGATGCAGATAATTTTCAGTCCAGATTTATCTTAATAATTTATTTAAAGAATTTTTAAACGTTTCAAATTTTTCACTTTGTCTTCCTCCCACCCAATGTGCAAACAGCCTAAGCCGTGAGGAGCGTTCACATGATGGCGCGGGTCGATACGATATTGACCCGAATATCACCTTGTGCGACAATGGGCTCTCCAGTGGCCACTTCACCCACATGCTGCGTTCGATCCGTGGACCTCGGGTTAAGACCCTCGCCAACCGCCTCGTATCCACGGTTTAATCATGAAAAAAAAATGTTCGTGTAAACGGAAGTTATTGAAAAAAGTTTTTTAATCATTCTTTTATTGGCACAGACTGCTAATCCAATAACATGTACATCTACTAGTCCTATATATAGGTGACGTTTGCCAGTTAAATGAAATAATAAAAAAAATCACGTTCTAGATGTTTATTATTATGATTACAATATCTGTACATATCTACACAAAGACACCGTACGTTCCTTGTAACCTGTGCCATCAGAAATTTATTCACACTCGCTGGCTAATCCTTGCATCACGATGGCAACACTGATACGTTAATGAATAGAATATATTTTTCATAGTCACATACAAAAAATAGCTTAGTCGTAAAAACGTTCTACTAAACCGTAATAAAAAGTTAAATAAATAGACAAGATACTATAAATTCGTAATTGTATCATTTTTTTAATGTTAACACATGTACAAGTTATTTTCTTAATCATTTACAAGTTAGTTTAATGACATAAAGTATTAACAAAAAATATTAGTAGGTAAGTACCTACATTAGTCGACATATTTCAAAAGGTTGCAGACCAATGAAAAAGCAACCTCGCATTGTTCGGACAACACAATTTATAAGTATATTATAGTTATATGGAGTGAGATCATCGGTCTATATGACCCAGAGGACTAATCTTGGATTAGTTGGCCATGGCACACTACTCTCTGAATTAACGTCCTACAAAGTTCGGGTGAAACAAGAAGTTCCAACTAACTTCCATGATAGACACAGCTTCAATAAGTAAATAGATAATATGACAAATACTTAAACATATTTTATTAGCATAGCAATGTACAAAGTTTAAAACGATTTAAAAATCGAACTGTACAGTTCCAAATTCAAAATAAAAAAAAGAACGAGTAACAAATCATGTTCCAACTTGCCAGTAAGATACTAGAGATTAACAACGCTTTAGTGCACAAGAAGAACAAAAAGAAGCGTTCAAGATTGTAATCCAATAAATGACACATCTAGTACAAAACTCTCCGATCCGTACTATTGACGGAACGGAGGTTACTATAATTGCTTCCTGAAACGATATTGTACGGATCGGGCGACACTGCTATAAACTGCACTAGCTGTCCCAAATTCAATTCTCGTTGCCTCGCTCTGTTATCGGCACGTTATTTACGATGGCTGTTTGAACTCGATGAGTCTGTGCGACGATAAATATTTTAGTCGTGTTTCAGTGAGACTGGCGTTTCCTCAGACAACGTCGCCACCGCCGTTGACATTCTGGTCAGACGAGTTGCGAACTATTACCATGCTAATTGCAAACTGCATTTCTTTGCTCATTCCTCCAGTGGTACTCAACTTTTGTCGGCTAATAAAATACAAACAGTCCACAAATGTTGAGACACGTTTACATTTGTATTGCAATACCAGATATGTCGCGACTGCTAGATCCTTGCCATAATCGAGTTGGCTTAAAGATTTTAATGTATTAATGCAAGATATTCCATATACATGTATTAATTAAGTAGCCCTATGTCTAGTGAAATAGACTAAAGATTGTTTTGATTGTAATGATGATCCTGTATATGAATGCTTGGGAACTAATATCCAACCCACTAGCCTTCGAGAAGTTTTAACGACTGTAATGTAAACATAACAACCAAGTATTGGGGAAAATAAATTATATTGTTTTTAAATAACCACATGTAATTATTGACGTTTCCAATTAAACACACGAACACAATCACAATATAAAAATACTTATATAAATTTGAAATAACGGTAGCAGTGAAAGTTGACTACCCCTGTTCGAGCCTATTTGTGAAGTCGACATACCTAAGATAACTAGATGAAAATAAGGCCATTTAGTTTAATTAAAGACACTCAGATAAGAACTAAGTTGGAAACTAAACAGATAGGACGTAGTTCGCAAACAATTTCTAGAATCTAAAACAGAATAGCGGCAAGGAAAATTATAAATAAAAATGTATTATAACCATTTCATGTTAAAGAAAATTAGTCTTTCTACTTAAAATAGCCAATTTTGAGTACCAAATTAACAGGAATTTATAAGTAGAAAATCCCATTAAAAACCTAAGACTATACGATTAATTTATACGTATTTTCCTGAATAATTTGTCCTAATGTTTTTTTTTTATTACAATATTTCGCAGCGATAATTGTAGCGCCACCGGAAGCTCCTACGTCAAAAGGAAGTAAGATGACTGTGTTTGAGGAATGACAATGGAGTAATTTTGTCCATCGTCGGTAGAGTACTGTTTAATTAACTGAAAACGTTTGAATTTTTAATTTTGAATAGTTACTACATTTGTATTAGTATTTAATTGACTCGGTCGAAGACATCTTTACAAATGGCGAGAGGTGAGAATTTGGATTAGGTTCCAATATATCGGGCAATCACAAAATGCTTTGAGTGAGACCGGGACACATTTTATACTTATGTTCACTCATGAAAAATTGGTAATCGTTTAAAATATTAAATATATGTATTCATCAGAATAAATTAGCTCAGGAGCAAAAGTAACGAAACTCGATCATTAAAATGTCGTTACCACTGAAAAAAAACAACAGAAAACATCGCCTTCTACCACTTAATTATGGATAAGTGGGTACATGTTAAGTGTTAAAAAATGTGTAAGGGCACATTATAGATGGCGTTAGTATATAAACGTTTTCTAAGACTTTTTTATTTAGGAAGTATTGGCAATTATATACTTTTTCAAAAACCTTTTTAAACGATTCAGTATTTGATACGTGTCATCTCTCAGAATGTGAAGAGTTAAATTACATATCTTAGAACACTGCAAGGAGAAATAGAAAATACACTATTTCCCTCACAATGTTTTCTTTCACCTTCAATGTAAGTAATACTCAAGTACATAAAATGTCCACAGTATAAGTTTCGCATCACACAGCGATTTCTAAGAAAACCCCCGTCATAGATCACTGTACGGCCGAGCACACGGCTCGCGATTCCGCCGCTCGTTATTGCAAGTAGGAATGTGTTTTATTGGCCATTGTTCTATGTCACCAGTGTTGCCAGCTATTTTAAATTCTGCATTAACATACGGCAACGGTTTCGATTGTTTGAACTATGATTAGGAAAATGTAATGTTTAAAGCGGTAAATTAATAGGCAGTTTAAAATAACGAACGTTTTACTGTCTTAAAAATGTTCTATGTTTAATTCTAAAAACCTTTCTGTTATCATTCGTTTAGTAAAAAAATAAATGGGACGAAATGTACATAAGTCTAAAATACAAAGAACATTAAGCCAGCGTATAATACACCTAGGATTTTTGTAAAAAATGTAAAATTTTTCCTTGGAAACTATTTTAAAGTTGCACTTAAGGTTTTTATATTTCAGTCGCGTTTATTCAAGCGTTGGCACCACTAGACTGGCAACTCCGGCAGTGCGCTTGGTAGTAATTTACCTACATTTTATGCTGAAACATTGCACCTCGACGCTATAAGCAATTTTATTGCTCGTGCCTTTTCTTATTTCTGACATTTTCGGGTTAGCGTTTCACTGTAGTTCACAAAGGGACATAAAGTTACTTTGTAAGCGCAATTTATCATCTGTAAATGATACAGCATGCAAGGTACGTCGAACGTTTTACGGCCGCGTACCTACTCCTAGCGTTCCAATATTTTTTCTATGTTAGGGTATACGTTAGGGTATAGGGCTATATCATATACATCTTAACATCAGATTACAATACGCAATACCACGATGGGAATATTTTTCTAGAAGAATTGCTAACTTTCAAGCTATTGGAAAAATATTATTATTATTATAATATTACTATTCCTAAGTCAGACTGATCGAAAGTCCTTTTAACAGTATAACATAGCATCACGCTTGTATATCTCCGAAGGGGTTGGCAGAGGAGTGTAGTAATCTCCAATTAGTATCTTGCACTTTTAGAATAATAATGATATAAAAATGTCCCTAATACTCATTATAAATATATAACCAATAATAATCGACATCCTTACTTACTATGCTCTCATAAACAAGATAACTATTAGTTTAATAAATAATTACACGGGTATAGACTTAAATAATAAACAAATTTCACAGAAGTTATCTGTTGTCTTTAATTTACCGTCATTTATAAAATCTCTCGTGGTTAATTAGTCTGTGGCGGGCGGAAACAACATTTCACTAGATCATTACCGCGTCTAAATATACAGAACAAAACGTCTATGGTAAAGCGGACACGTGTCTACTTGTCTCTGGTACTAACCGGAAATGTGGAAAGGTACACACCGCCAGGGCATGTGATTATTAAAAAAACACTGTGTTTAAATTTTAAAATAAACATTTTCCAACGACAAAATATATTGAAGTATAACTTCCTACATATTTGGATTGTAGTAAAAGACATCATGATGTAATAAAGGACAATAAAGTACAAATGGATTCAAATAAACATGACAGACGATATTATATTGATAGTCTTATACAGGAAAACATTTAAAATTACACTAGTCCATAGTAAAGAAAAATTTTGCAAACATGCCCACACATGGACATTACGAGTATTATATATTCTTTAAGGGAATACATATTTCGATTCCCGGGTTGGGCACTGCGTACAAAGTTTTTCTAATTTAGATTTTCTAGTAGTGGTTCGGAGTCTGGATATGTTCCCGATGTGACAGTAGGCTCACCAGCTATTCTATAGTGCGACGTAAATGTAACTGGTGAAATGTGGGAGTGTTCTACATTCCTCTGCCTTCCTCTTTTGGGATTACAGGCGTGATGTTACTTATTTTAAGGCCATATTTTGATAATATTATCTACCACAATTTTAAATAAAACAAACGCCGTTGTCGAAACCCTTACGAATCTTATGAACACCAACTTGAAACTCGACTCCAAGTGTCGAAACGACAGCAAATTGGAATTGTTCGCGAACTGAGATCAGAGCGGCATTACCGTCGCTTTACGACTCACAACTTGAGCCAACTCCTTCGGGAAACAAATGGGACTTCAGCATGCCGACTTATTAGCTAGTTATAACAGAGGCGCACTAAAATATAACGTATCATCACGCCTGTAATCCTTGAAGAGGTAGGCAGCTACGTTTACGACCGACTATGGAAAAGGTAGTGAGCCTATTGCCATACACTGGGCACTTCGAGCCACTACGAGTAAATCTAAATTAGAAAATTCCAGTATTGCCCGACCTGAGATGTGACCAGGAGACCAGGACCTCAAGATCGGCAGTCGCGTTTGCAAACAACACGACTAACGAGGCCAACACGTCCAAATAAAATATACACCATTAAACTTAATTTATAAGATTTTAACTGCCAGTAGTAGTCCGAGGACATTTCAATATCCAGGAATGCGTGTGACTGGGAATAACAATGAGCCGGGCGAGGCGGTACAATAACGGCGGTGCATGAGGGAATTTTGGTGGAACGTGATCCGCGTGTTGATCGCGGGCCGCGCGAGATGGACGCCAGCGTCGCTTCACACCGAGATACATTCATGTGTGATGTCGCACCGTATCCATATTCATGTCCCCACACACCCGAGGTCCGCATGTGCTCCGCTATCCCAGTTTGCTGGTCGACTGTCACCGAAATCCATTACGTATGCCACACAACGAATACCAAAATGATTGAGATGATGTTGAAATGCGACCGGATTTATGGGCATAACTGGATTTTGCTGGTGTAGTTACAGATTTTAATTGAATCAGCATTCTTTAAGTTGCGCTCGATGAAAATTATCGGTTTTGCGATTCAATTCGAGACGATGCTCCAGCTGTATAATATTGTTAGCGATTAATGGACTGTAAAAAGACAACTTTATATTCAAGGTAACCTCATCGTTGGTTCATAGTAATTTACAGTTAAAAGCTTTTCAGAAGCTTTTCGTTTCTTTGTTCCATAATGTTCGCAACATTTTTGAAAGCATAATTTTATTGGAAGTTACTTAAAGCGTGCTTTGGTGACATCCAAGAATGTTACAACTCATCGTATTGAGGAATGACGAAAAAAAAATTCCGTTTAATTTTACACGATACCTCATCAAAATACTCAGAATTTATAATTAAGATGGCTCATACAAAGCTCCAAAGACTGGGCTCCTGTGGGACGGTCCTCAAGCATTCGGTGTCGGGTCACCGCGCAAATGTGACCTAACTGTAATCTATTTCACTCCGATCCTGTAATTAAAGCCTTTCAAAGTTCGCCCCGTGAGCGATCAATCTTCGTTTCGTGTGCGAATATCGCCTTTTATTTTCACCCGATATGGCAATTTCGCCGGAATGCCTCGTCGGCTTTCACGTCTAATTAGAAAGGAATCCGTGGATGCGTCATCCTTTATTTATCCGTTCAGGATCAGAGCGAGGCGGCCAGTCGCGAAACAAAAAACGAGGAGCGGCCGGTTATTATTAACGCTGAGTGCACGCCTCATTGCTCTTCCGAAATCAGTAAAAGATTAATGTGCATTAATCAAATGGTAAATAATCAAACCTGAATGCACTTAAATATAAAAACGGTATAAGTAAACTAAAACTAAATGTACGATTCGGTAAACGTTCATTTCAAAATTATATTTTCATCTATCGCGATATACAAGAAACATTTATAATTGAAATCTTCAAATGATTTTTTTCGGTTTTATTCAAAACTTTGTGATATTTTTGTGTGATTCGTTGCCTTGAAACGTGTCTTTTTTCAGAAGAGTATCCCCTATCAATTCGGAGGCGCATTTCCACGTCATCGTGTCCTCGAGTCGAGAGCGAGCCTCAGCGTCCTCAGCCGAGTGTCGTTGGGTGACGTATCAGCAACTGTCGGCTGAATTGCATCTCCACGCTCGCACTCACCGTTTTAATACGGGCAGCTACTTCTTCACTTATCTTCTTTTTAATTTATCCTCAAAAATATTACAATTCTTTAACTTTTATTGTACTCCGCCATTTCAATTTTGTTTGTGTGCCAATATGCTCACTTATTATTATTTGATTTAAATTAACTTTTAAAAAGTTGGAGAACTATACTCCTCTCCCTTTTCGTCAAAATACAAGCTAGATGTTCTATGCTTCTTAGATATTTTTTCCAAAGCAAGGCAGTAAACTCGAGAATGCAGAAAAATATCTTATAAATCACAGTGTTTAAAAGTGACATCATAATTCATAAAAGTGTTTCAAAGCGGTCATAATAATTGTGATTGTATGTCATCTGTGACAAAGTAATTATCGTTATTAAACCAATTGCTCGAATCAACCATTCGGCTTGAATGCAATTTGAAAGTGGACATGACATATTGAGTTGCTTCATGTTTTATACGATTGTCAAAGTTAAAATGAAAAGGCGATTGTAGCGTTGGTTGTGTCGGTTGCAAGGGCGAATGCCGATCAATAGGTTCTGGGTTCCAATCCCGAGTCGGCCACTATTAGATTTTTATAAATTAGATTTTCTAATAGTGGCTCTGATTTTGAATATGTGCCAAGTGTATGGCAATAGACTCACTACCTATTCTATAGTGAGACGTAAATGTAACTGGTGAAATTTGGGAGTTTAGTAGACTCTTCTGCCTACATCTTCGGGGATCACAGGCGTGACATACGTGTTACGCAAAATGCGATATCTTAAAGAAATATCTTAATAGTTACCAAGACAAAAATAAATATTGCCAAAGGTTTACGATGCTACCGGAATAAAATCGGGAGTTCACCTCAGCATCGAAGCGTTTACTTATGAGGTGATGATTGTGGATACGAAATGTTGGTTGTAGGTATGTAGTTATGTACCCTACGCAGTTACTTTCATTCTATCGTTATTTCAATTATTTAGTATACAGATATAGTAAGCCTGAGTATCAATAGTGATACATAGCCATATTTTACAGGCAACATAAAATAATTCAGTCTATATAGAGCACAAATCATTAATGAACAGTTTTGGGAGGATTATAAAAAGCAATTCAAACTTATTTTTTTATGTCAGCCATTGCTGGGTTAAATGTATTGTTTTATTAAGTAAAATCTATAGATCGCTCACTTGAACTTATCAACATCCGAAAACTGAAAATATGTTTCTAATTTCCCGCGCAGCTATTTGTTCCGTTAATTGGTTATTAGAGCTTGTATTTTTTATCTGCTGTATTCATAGACGATGTTTGTGTTTTTTTTAATTACTAGCAATGTCCACATTGCGATGTATTACTGTAGGTGCGGCATTAGCTCTTCCGCTCGGAAGACGCTTCGGTGTGTGACGCTTTACCGTTCCGTGCAAAAATAGTTTCCTGAACGCCATTAGCCCTGCGTTCGCGCTTTCACGCATCATAATGTCTTGAGCATTGTATAGTGTATCAAAATGTCAACCGTTTTGATTGTTGATTGTGTTGCTAATTGTTATTACATTTTTATAATGATTATACTATTTCTTAACTTGGAACATAAGATTTTCATTTACTTTTCGCTTTATTAACCATAGTCTTAATATTACGTCGAAATATTACTGTTATTCATCTTTCATGCAGTTTTACGGCTACTCTGCCTACATATCGATGTTAATGTCATTTATTGTGTTTTAATTAATATAAAACAATAGCCGTTTGAACAGAATCGATTTGATCTCGTGTAACCTTTGAACAGTTTGCATTTATTGTTACACTTATCGCACAACGATAGGTAAGTGAAGGTTTTCGCGCTAGAACAAAGAAAAATAAAACAAAGCTAGCACCGTTTATTCTGCAAATGTTGCCATTACAAAATTCTTTGCACATTGTTGTAAAATAAAAGCCGCCGACAAGCGAGACGGTGAATAAAAAATGTAAACAGCAAGCCGCTCGCGCTTGCATATAAATGTGTATGATTTGTTGAAATCTACTTTTTGCACTTAATTGTCTCACTTATTGACGTATGAACTGACAATAATTATAAACGTTATAAAAAAAATTTCAATTCCTGCTTGCCATGCTTCGTTTAATCAAACCGCTTCCTGAACGAATTTTTGTGTGTCAGTGGTTCAAAAAAAGATAATAAATCTTGTCTGTGGCCTACGAAGACAGTTAAGTGAGTGGCCAATGAGGAATTTTCTACAGCGTTTGGCGAATGTAAACTGTAAATTATAATTAGATATTTAGAATATTGATTAAATAGATTTATTTCATTTGGAAAAAATCACAAAGGCACATAAGTTACAAGTCGATAAGTATAATTGAGGAATCTGATCTGATTAATTGTACCTCGGTCTAGTGGCAGCGTGGAGTTTGAATTTTTGCCCTCTGTATGGCAATAGAATCACCATCTAATCGGGTCGGAAACGTAACTGATGAAACGTAGAAGTATGTTCAAAAGGCCCTTAATGTGTTCAATATCAGCGCGCGTAAGTAGTACGTACTTAGATTATTTATTGTGACTTGGTAATGAGTTCTCAACACTTGGAAAATACTCGTGCCTTGCGGCGATACTAACGGGAACTTTCATAAAATAATAATATACAGTTTTCTATTTTATGAATATCTTTTACGATGATGAGATGGAGACAAACCAGTTTGCCATGTTGATTGCTGTGTTAGTCTGAAGCGCGAAAATCCGCATTGTCTATGGAATCTTTTATCAGAACTCTAACTTTTACACAACATTTTAGGGTAACCAGCAGTGTGGTTAAAACCGACTTTGAAAATATAAATCAGACAGGCATTCCAACGTTATAAAATTGAAGTTTCAATTCTATTTCATGTCCAATGCCTATAGCCATTTGCTGTGCCACGGCGTGCCATTCTGTCATGTGTCAAAACCGCCGAGTGTATTTTATGTCTATGCCCGCGAATATGTTGGCCCGTTGCCCAAACCCGTTAGAATATAAATGCATCTATTAGAAAACTGAATGCTCTATACTTTTATCCATCATCTTATGCTCTTATCCAACCTGTTGTGATAAGAATCAAATGATTACCAGTTGATTTAAGGGATTGTAAATAAGTTGTACTTTAAAGTTGTAATCAACCGTTAAAGAAATAAGAAGTCAGTATTAAAAACATGAATTTAATTAACATTAATTTAAACATGGCCGCATTAGAAACAACGTCACATAGCTTAAACAGACAGGTCTTGCGCAAACCATAGACAACCGTAGAAAATTAGAGATGTCAATATTCGATAATCGAAAACGTAATCGATACGAACATCAATCGATTGTACACTATTATTTGTGATTAAACTGCGCTTAACAATTCTAGATTATCACCTGGGGCCGCACGCATTCACTGCGTTCCATTTGATGACTTCATTGTCCATTTCTAACAAAAAGTTCTTTAATGGCACGGTGCGAGCGAGATCTCGCGGGTGGTCTATGTAATTGCGTCCATTATGGATAGCCCTTTCTCTTTCCCCCGTCGTATTCCATGTGTGTGTTGTAATGTAACAGTCGTAATCGTTCGTCCAATAACAATATATCAGTGTTATGGTAAGTTGAGTTATAATTGCATTTGTTTGGATCCAGGCATCGATGGAGCGGCGATTAACGTTATAGCCCCCAGCCGTTCGCTTTCGGGTCAAATCCTTACTATTTCAATATTAGTATGAAATTGTGTTTTATAAAATAATGTATCGTAGCCATTTTAGTCTTCTATTGTAACGGAAAAATTATATTAGATAGCCAAAAAATATGCCTGGCTGAATATTTACTTTGTTTTTTCAAAACCCCGCGCAGTTTCCGCTACCGAGGAGTCGAGTAGCTACCTAATTAAGTTTCCATTTCTCTCCTTTTGGGGGCGAGATTTATGAGACAATCATGTTATTTATTTTACAAAAAGAGATATATTTATTTAAAAGTGTCCAGTGAAACGATAAATTAATTGTAATAAGCTAATAATAATTTTGATACAAATATTTTCTAAGGCGTATGAAGTCTGGCAAATCGCACTTGGCCAGCGTGGCAGACTGGTGTCATTGTTAGGAAAGATCGGTATTCAGCAGAGGAACGATAACAAGGGTGGCAAGAAAAAAAAATAATGGTACGCTGGATGAGTGACACAGTCTCGTAACTTTGTAACTTCACGCCTGTAAGAGGTAGGCAGAGGAATGCAGAACACTCCCACGTTTCACCAGTTACGTTTACGTCCCACTATGGAATAGGTGGTG
>DWEJ01001486.1:0-12958 GCA_018245835.1 Mysoria sejanus stolli | reverse complement strand
ATATAAAAAAGAGCTTATTATAGGCGTGAAGATATAAAAAAGAGATATAAAAAAAAGCTTTACGAGTAATATATTACCGTTTAGTAACATAATCAGACCTACACATGGGTACCATTAGATGATTAATTATTATTTATAATATAACCTTAACACTATTGTGATGTTAAATGCCTCCAAGGAAATATTGTTAGAAAAAGATGAAGGGGAAAAAAACGCACATAAAATAAGTAATGTTCATGACTATTAATGTTATTGTCAAGGCAAAATGATTCCAACGCACGCGGTTAACGTTTGGAAGTCACGAGGGTGTTAGAAAGGTATTGAATGTGAAATGATTGCATGGAGGACATTTATTGAAAATTATAAAACTTAATCACAAATTCGCAAATGCGACGATTTGGAGACTGGCAACAACAGATTCGACTCAGAATATAACAATACAGGCATTTGACATAGATTAATCTCACAAGCATAACCTTGTAAATGAGGACAATAGAGGGTGCGGCCGAATCCCGTATGTTCCGGTTGGTTGCTATGTCAATCTGTATAAATAAACGATCGAAACCATTCATATATATATACAATCAATTTGTAACTTTAAATGTTTCCTGTTTTTATTCATACTATTGTATCTATTTCCTGTTTCTAGTGCCACCTTTTTTTTCTCTCTGAAATGTGTACATTCATGTTCCATTGTTTTGTTACGCTTTGCATCTTTTCATGGTCGTGGTAACCGAAATCCTGCCGTGTAGATAATTTATTACTCGTACATATTATTTTTTCAGATTATTGGTTTGCTTCTGTTTAAAAAATGCAGCTCCAATAAGGTATGAAAAAGTTTTGCATATTAGTCGAAGTAGTTTAAAAAATACAACTCCAATAAAGTATGAAAAATTGCTTCTTGGTAGTCGAAGTTCACATTAGTTAAAGTCAAATACCCCGAAGAGGATTCGTGAATATGCCGATTCTTGCGATCCGTATCAAAATTTACATCAGCGGAACGGTCAATACAAAGATAAAAGGGTTCTAGCACTTTTATATCAGTTATACATAGGTACTGAAAAAGGGTCTAGACGAGCAAACTAAAATAAGGTCGGCGCGACTTATTTTACGGTTTCATTTTGTGCACAAAACAAAGGTAAATACTAAACGTTTTGGATGTTAGATTCCACGAACCGATATTCTTCAATTCAGTCTTAATAATATTAAAAAGATTTATGGTTTTTAATGTTCTCTGCCGAGAGAATCATTTCGGGGAACTCACGCGAGAGAGATTTCTGGAATAGAATATATTAAACCAGGTTGTCAAAAAGCAGTTGGATGCTATATATACCATATTTTTATAAATTTACTATTCTCCAAGGGTTGACTGGTGGAGAATGTTTCGTATTGCCTATTAATAGTGTATAATAAAGAATTAATAAATATATTACTAACAAAGTATAAACCCTAGCTCGATTTTACATTTTGTCGACTTAGTTACCAATACCAACATCCAAGTTGATGTTTGATAGACCGCGTATAATAAAACTACTGTTACATAAATATACATAGTGACTCAGTTACACCTGGGTGACATCGGTCTCAATAGCAAGGACGTAAGGATTATTCAAAAACTGTACGAGAGCGAAGTGGCTACTGTAAAGGTTGATAACGAGGAATCTAACGAAATTGAGATTCGACGTTGCGTTCGGCAAGGGTGCATTTTGTTTCCACTGCTATCCAACTTATATTGAGAGGCTATAATATCGGAAGCTCTAGAAAGTCTTCCAGCTGGAGTAAAGATTAATGGAAAGATCATCTTCGCTTTGACGATGACACCATTTTGATAGCGTCAACAGAAAAAGATCTGCAAGCAATAGTTGATAAAGTCAACAATAACAGTGAAAAACCTGGATTGTCAATCAATATCAGCAAGACAAAATTAATGGTATCTTCCAGAAATCCTTACTTAAATCCAACGATACACATAGGCGGTAAAAATCTAGAGCGGGTGCGACAGTAAAAGTACCTCGGAGCTTGGGAAAATGAAAAATGGGAATCAGATCAAGAAATTGGATCCCGAATAGAAATGGGCCGAGCATTATCCACAAACATGAGGAAAGTTTTGTGCTGTCGGCGAAGATTGAATACGTCGGCCATGTGCTTAGGCACGATAGGTATAATCTGCTCCAAGTCATCATGCTGGACAAGGTGGAAGGGAAGAAACGCGTTGGACGCTGGAAAAAGTCGTGTTTGAGAAACATATGGGAGTAGACGGGCATTACTTCTGTCGAACTTGTTTTTCGCCTGGCCATGGATAGAGAGAGGTAAAAGGAATTAACGGCCAACCTTCAGACGTGAAGAGGCACAATAAGAAGAAGAAGAAGCCCTGAATAAGATGGTGGGAGAACATGTACCTACACGTTTCGCCCGAAACGGTAGGCTCCAACGCTAAAACAAGTTCAACCGTGAACCAAATTTTGTTAAAACGATTTGTGTTTCAGTCTGAAGAGTGGAGATGCTGATCCATGTCTTTAACATAAATGATTATCGTCAGTTGTAGCGAAGCAAACCCGTGCTTAGTCTCGAATATGACTAATACTAGTCATTGCTAACTACATTAATGCTTACACAACACCATGGAAGTATTTCGTAATACCACGCCTGTAATATTCCCGAAAAGATAGGCAGAGAAGTGTAGTGCACTCTCACATTTCACCAGGTCCGTTTAGAATGCTCCACGGGACAGGTGATGAGCCTATTGCCATACACCGGGCCCACATCAAGACTCCGAGACAGTACTATAAAATCTATATAAGATAAATCCATTAATGCGGGCCGGACCTCTCGATCAGTAATCGCATCAGTAATAGCAAATCATACCACCAACGAGGCAATCATAAAATATATATACGATATGACATATTTCATTAAGTTTTATATAACGTTACTAAGGAATCCAATCCTCGGTTGACTTGAATTTTTTTCCCTTGATGTGAAATTACATAGATAAATCTTTCATAGAATTTCTATGAAACCTAACGTACTCTCAGTGATGTTAATGGACGTCAAAGGGATCAAAAATATACAATGCGAATAGTAAAAGAAATATTGATGTAAAAATTATCATCGGTATTGATTCCCTGGTGAAAGGGTCGTAGAAAAATGTTTTCATTTCGAATCCACATTTGATCCCACGTCTTGTATCTACGCAAGACATACTTTGATACGATGGAGATTTATAACGCTTTTTACTACCCGCGGTATAAATTAAACTTGAAATTTCGGCTTTTGGATCCAAGCCTGATACCGTTTTTTGTCAATACTGAAATTAATTTTGTAATTATTATACTGTCACGCCCGAACCCGTCGGCAAAGGTAGAGAGCGTTGAATTCAAAATTTCAAAATCCTCACAAACCTGACGCTCTTCCTCGTTCATCATCACACATTCATTACACATTACACACGCTAGTGTCAGAGACTTCTGTCCACACTATCAGCCAGTATCACTTTTGAAAATATGGAAATGATGCAAGGTATAACAAACAAGGTATAAAAAAACAAAGCTATGACAGTGTCATTTCGCTAGTCTAGACATTGCTTTGCATCGTCGCACGCCGTAATTGATTCCGCGCGGTCTCGTTACGCCGGCTCAATTGATTTATACAACCTTATTACCCGTTTAGAACTAGCTACATGCTACAACGTGATAATTGACTAAGCATTATCCTTTTATATTATTGCATACCGAGAAATATTATGTTATTATGTGTCTAAGTGTAACATGAAATATTCTCAACCACTTTTATAAGATATTTTTTTGGAAACTTGTTTGTTGCATGTTTTACGTAAAGCTGCATTGAATATTCCTTTTTTACACGCTTTATATTAGTTTCGTTATTTATACGATCCTTACAGTTTACCGTTGGTCCCTATCTTTAGTTGTAGCTGATTTTATCTGATCGTATAATATTTCACCAGTTTTTGTAACAGTTATAAACATTCGTCAAAATTCTAATAATGCTTTATAGTAAAGCGTATCAATTAGGTAGAAAACTAAGTCGGATAATTTTTTTGTACCTAATAGGAAAATTATAAATCATTCATTCTGTTTAAATTTAGACTAACGATAAAAGATTTAATGTCATTTTCATTGAAACACATAATTTACCCGTGTGTTAAGGAATAACTGTTTAAAAGTTTCCTTTTTAATTGCTTATATATAATTATTGAAAATAACCTTGCCTATTCACTGTCAACAAAAATAGGGACCATTTTGCAATGGTATATTTCTGTGGACACCGCATGAAAACAAACAAACAATTTTGGCGGATAATTGAATTATAAATAAGAACGCAATACATCTCTCATTTTTTAATAGAAATGTAAGTGGTAACTCAAATAGACGCTACATAATAATACAATTGCTATTGGAAATGAGCATTCTTATGCTGACTTAATTTAAACAATACACTATGGAATCATATGTAATTAGTCACAGAACGTTTCAATCAATTGAGCTTCTTTGTTGTTAAAAGGAGCGAATAACTGTGCGGATATGAAGGAAAGTAATAGAGCAGTTAGCGATCTAACATTTCAATAATAATAACAAGGGCACGATTGACTGGCCCGTTGGTGCAGAGGTTAGTGAACCTGACCGTTCGATTCCCACCCAGAATAAATATTTGTGTGATGAGCACAAGTATTTGTTCTGTGTCTGGGTGTAAAAAAATATATCTAAGTATATATTTATATGTATACATGTAGTTTATGAGCCGTCTGGTTACCATACCACAAACTTTCTTGACGCTTACTTTGGGATCAGATGGCTGTGTGTGGATATGTCCTAAGATATTTATTTATTTTTTTACAATACTAAGTAGGTACCGTCACACAACAATAATATTCTACCTACTGTTACCGACTACTCATTAGTCCTACAACGGACATGCCGTATTAATAGTGTTTGTGATTATTTCTATAATTATTGATTGATTGTCATTATTTCTATAATTATTCATTGGCATTATTATTTATTTTGTACTAATTTAGTATCCTAAAATGCAATTAATCGATATTTGACTCTAAATGATAAAACTATATAAATATAGGTAGAAGATTATTAACGGTTCATTTGATATACGTTTATCGCTTAGAACGTTACTCTGCTAAAAAACCTGCGATTGTAACACTACTCAATATTATTACATATTAAACAACAAACATGGGTTATATTACTCGGAATTATTATAATTTTCTTTCGCAACGTCGCTCCTAGCAAAACAATGACGTATGTTTGACAATTTCCGAGAAGTACTCGTCCTCATATAAGTTATTTATAACCGGTACGCACTATAAATATAAGGTAACTGATACCAGACTAACTATTGGCATTCTGATAATTTATTTACGATATTAAATATTCAATTAAATTATTCTTTGGTATTTTTTTGTATATTTCTTTTCTTGTCGTTTCTTTTATTTGGTATATTTGGTGGTTATATTTAGTAGAATATTTTACTTTTAATCCGAGCGTTGCTAATGTATTTGCAAAATATCTTCATTCATTAATTTGAATTCAATGAATTTCTCGAATGTTCTTGAAATTTAAAGAGGACTGTGGTATAGTACCTTATTTTGTATATGCTATTGAATTTCAAAAGGCCTCACACTGTACTATTACGCAACTATATATCTCTAATATATATACGTTTCGTCTCAAATATATACATCTTAGAACTATCATGAATTGCCAAATTAGGCATCGTTTAAATTAACAAAAACGTAGGCTCTATCTTACATTTCAAAAACATTTCGTTTCTTACACCTCATTCGACACGCTTGTGATTGACTTGATTGATTGCGGATAGCAAATACACGAAATAAGAATCAGAAAACATAAAACCGCATTTATTAAGAAGCGATATTGAGAAGGAAGGAAAAAAATAATTTACAGTTATGTAGGTGCGTCTCATCCTACTAACTTCAAAGTATTACGTTACTAAATTAAATGGATTGCATTGACAAACAGGAAAATAAAATGATCGAAGCGAGTCTGAACCGCCAATATAATGATTACACTGTTGGGTTACATTTGGAGTATCAAATCTACAATTGGAAAAAATGGATATGTAACAAGTGGAATGGAATTCGACGGCTCGGGAAATTTACCGAGTGGGACGTAAAAGTACGAATAACGGGTAAAACTTTTGAGTGTACCAGTTCCTCTACCTACCGCGACAGGGATTACAGGCGTGATTTGCGTTTATATAACTGGGATTGTACGTATCGCTATGTCTTTGTCTATTTAGTAATCGTTAGTAAAAAAACTATGTGTCCCGGACACAGTTTTTTAGTTAATTGCCCTGTTATTGTTAACGCTTTGATTTTGAAGCACTGGAAATGGCGAATAATTTTTGAAATCCCCTATTAAAATTTTCTTAATCTATTGTCGTTCACAACAAACAAGAAGAATAATAGCAATTGGGATATCGCGTGAAAAACATGAACTTTTAACGAAGGCAAGTCGGCACCTTTATTAACTTCGGACAATAATTTATATCTATTAAGTTTTGGAATGCATCGTTGGATCCAACTCCAGATATGAACTTAGTTTGTAGCAGCTTGAAGTTCTCTAATTACGTCGTTGCACGTTTTTCATTATAAAAGAAATAATATTTTAATTAATTGTGTTATAATGGCACAAATCGTATATTATTTCAGAGGATTTCTGAATTTTATTCTATTATTTCTTGTCTGGAGGGCACTATTGTCTAATAAATATAAGGAGTTCTTTAATTTTACAGAAGTACAAACATATTGTAACTGAGCCCAAATAACTTTATTCCCCTTTGTGGTTTAACATATCTTGGGTTAAAGAAACGATAAATCACATGATCTGCACACAGACTAGCTAAGCCTAAGGCTTGGTATTTATTTGGTATTTCGTAAGTAAAAATAAGTCGTGTCTTAGATGACCACCAGTGCTAACAATACCGTTGTCGCACTTCAGTGCACTAATTCTTTTATTATTATTTCGTAATAAATAATATATATGGATGAAAAGTATAATCAGACAGACCTGAATTTTAGGACGAGATTCAATCCGACAGTACATTATGAAAAAAAATATGTACAATTGATTATTTGGAAATAATCCCGTAGCCGTATATAAAATTTATGCACTTAATTTGGTTACGTTTCAGCTGAAGTAGGTATTTCAATTTGCCATTTAAATGACCAAATGTTCAATACTTAATTAATGATAGGTATTTCAAATGACAATTTCGATAAACATACGTTTAGTCTCCAATGTTAATACGATAAATGATAATTTAACTACATTCGTACTCATTTCAATGATCATCAAGAGCCGCCACCAAATTGAAAATTATTCAGTCTATTTCGCGCATGTCATTGTTAGGCCTCGAAATGTAGAGTCAATATTGTTTCTATGTAATAATGTTCCATTGTATGAATGACCATGATTAGCATAATTATATCGCATATCAGAAATGTAATTAAAATATTTGTTATATAGAATGTTGAAAAAATAATATTAAACTATTTGTAATTAACATTGAACTATTTGTATATTAAACCATTTGTAACTTTTGTGAAATAATTCAGGTATATATGAGGATTCTTACATTGCGATTCGTGCATTGATTTAAGGTCCGTCAGCGAGCCTCTCTGAGCTAGACTCTCTGAAGGATCGAATCAGAAACGAAATATTCCACTCAAACGATTTAAGAATTTCGTTTGCCTAATGCTTTACGAAATGTTACTTTTTCATTCGTTTCGTTTCGTTTTTTATTTCAATTTACAAGTAAATAGAACGTTCGCTTCACACTTTAAAGTTTTCTTGTTAAAGGCTGGGCTCGTAACAGATCGCGTAGGTATTTAACGCTAAACTGGAGAGGAACAAAGGAAACCTTATAAATTGAAAAAACAACCGGAAAGCTGCATTAGAAATGCAGAAGCATTTTTGAGATAATTTGCTGAAAGACACAAGTAGTGCTGCCGCAGGTCTGTCAGAAAATCAATTATCAGTTGGACATATTATTTTTTGTATATACAATTACAATATTTTCTTTACAATTACTGTTACTATATAACAATTTAGTGTGAACTACGTATTTGAAAATACGTACGTGTCAAAGGCATATTCGACATATGCTTCGGATATGGGTAAAATATCGCAGTTTGCTGTGACATAGAGTTTGTTCAAAGAACTTTATGTCGTCCGGAATGTCTCGATGAAAACCTGAACCTTAGATCACACTCTTATAACCGTTCAAGACTCCACCAATCGCCCAACGGGTGTAAAAAGTAAGAACTAACAGCAATCTGCATATACTTGGGAGTCTACGCTTAATTGACTCGATTAGTCTTGATTGTATGACAAAGTCGTCAGTGCCCTGTAGTCACGGAGCTCTAAAGCACACAGGTAATCTGTCGTAATACTGGCGCCATTTATTCCGGCGACACGATTATCGACCGTAAAGCGAATTACGTGTCATTTGAATAATCCGATAATCACCGTGTTACTTAATCAATAGGCAGTCAGTCAATAAGCGGTCAGCTTCTTTGTATATTTAATGTAATAACCTCCGTAACATTATTAAAACAGATCGGTGCCGCTGATATTTTCATGAACGTTATTGTTTTGAGAAATAAGTTATGTAATATACTCCAGTTCCAGCTGCTTGAGGTGACTTAGGAAAAAAATGATTAGCATCGTAACATTAATGTATAATAAAAATGAAAAATTTCATAATATCTTATTGTTTTTGTAAGCAAATATTTCTAGAAAATTTGCCTGATTTTGGCATCATGGTCGCTTCTGATATATTAAATACCTGTCAAGTCTTAATGGAGGTTGTCTACTATTAGTGGTAACAGTATAAATAATTGTATTACATAACATCAGGCCCGTATTTTCCCATATTCTCAAAACAAATAGGGTACTGTGGAGCGTAGATTTCATGATTCACAGTTACAATTCAACTATTTAAATATACCACTACGATAATACAATATTCAAATGACGCTATTGTGATCAGTAATTCGTTACCTTAAATTATTCTAAGCTGCACTGCACAGTGCCAGACATTTCAGTATTATATAATAACCCGATAAGTCAAGCTACAAACACAGGTTACATTATTGTCTTGTGGCGTAATGAGCAAACGACAGAAAATCCGTTGCTTGCGCTAAATAAAATATTCGTATTTATTATTAACAGAATTTTATAAATAAATTCATTTAACATTTAATTATTGTGTAACATTCAAAATAATTCAGAACACACTCCCTCATATATAATATTAAATTAAAAACGTATTACGTCACGGCCGGTTGCCCAGCGAACGCATTCATATCTCCATTAGTAAAACTGAATATTCCGAATTTAAATCCAGTTGCTAGTTTTTAATCAAACACTGGAGTAACCGGAAGTGTCGTCCGTGTTTCCAGAGTCCCATTGTTATACATGCATTGACTTCTTAAAGTATAAAGCGGAAGAAATCTTAAGTCCTCTTACGTAATTAGTCATAAAACTTGTGTGCTCTACGTAAAGTACAGAACAAGTTTAAGACTTGGTTCTGTTCGCGCATGTAATAGCTAACACCTTAATCGCGGCAATTCCTTAATGGGAACAGCTGAGAATTTCTTTTAATCGTCATTTCTTTCTGAAAGTCACGTAATAAATATTTTGTAACTATTCATTTTTCCGACTGTTTTTGAATTTTCACTTGGTTCTCGTATGTAATCATGCATAACTATAACAACCATGTAAATTTTAGCTTAATTTTTTTCTTATCGTTATACAATCGATCGATGTACAAGTTACAAATACATACATATGTAATACATAATACACCATTATTCCAGATTGACATCTTTACTTTGTGATCCCTACTCAACCTTAAATAGTATCATAATATGCGTAGATAAATATGACTCACAGGAAACTTACACTTGATGTACTGTACAAAGTTACTTCAAGATTTAATTTGCCGCTCCTGTCTTCCATTTCAGGCACTCGTCTGAATGCATATAGGTTACAGTTAATAACTATTCTCTTCGCTGTAGGTAATCAATTAACAATATGTACTATTGCTGGCAGCTCGCTCAATGTAGATGCTACTTAAACAACTATCGACATAGTTGCGAGAAAGTTCTAACATAATTATTTTGCGAATTCGATACAATAAATGGTAATAATATAAGAACCAGTTATTCATTCAATCAGGTTATTGATAAAATCATGTTACATAAGCAGTTAACGATAATTTTGTTTTGAATATAACAATTTAACTACTGCCCCGGGTTCTTCGGAGTCTTTTCGATATCGACCATCATATCGTTCCACTTTTGGAACATGGGTCTTCTCTCAGAATGGGAAGGTTAAGGCCATAGTCTGCCACGCTGGCCAAATGCGGGATGGCAGGCTTCACACACCTTAGAGAACATTTTTATTAAGGACTCAAGGTGTGCATGTTCCTTACGACGTTCCTTACGACGTTTTCCTTCACAGTTATAGCAAGTGATATTTAAATTTAAAATGCAAATTTATAAGAGTTGTGCTCCAGGGATTTGAACCCGGTCGCCCGGAATGAGAATTCGAATTTCAAATCACTAGGCTATCACTTCTTTGGAGTCTTTAATTCAATTGATGCATACATATTCTCACACCAGTTCACCAAATATTGATATCCTTACAGATCTACGTTAAAATTAAATATTCATTTATAAAAATTCTTTAAATTTTTCAGAAAAGAATGTAGTGCTTTAAAGTACCATCGTACTAATTAAGACAAAGGTAGCGGCTTAGAAGTAACGCTGAAAAACGTAAGTTATAATTGTATATAATTGTATTTAAATTACTTCAAAGTTCTGCTCTCACTGCCAACTTTGACTGCTTAACTCGATCTGTGTTCCAACAAATTAAACTTTGTTTGAGAACGGAATAGAGCAGAGCTTCATTTGATTAGAATGCGTTGTGTTATATTATTGTTGTTAGATGGCCAAATCATAAATATAGTTATTTATTGTATTTATACTATAAGTATGCAGAATAAATAATGTCTTCCAAAAATGTTACCCGAATGTAAACCGTTTTTAATTAATTATAATTTAACAATGAGTCTCCTTCATATAGAAACGAATGAACATAAAGCGGTCGTATTTGAGTATTTGTATTTGAAACTCGTACTTGAGTATTGTGGCTCGAGGAACCTGTTTATATTTCGTAGGACCTCACATAGAATCGTTATTTCATTGTTTATGTTATAACAGATACAAGTGGTCCGTTGCAGCGCAAGGCAGCCAATCAGGAAATGACTGTAGGAATACGACTCTTAGTGATTCTAGTTAGTAATTAATTGTTAATATTATTATTGGCGTTAAATTGACGATAGGATTGAAGTGCTGGAAACTGTTAGTGTCGTTATTATTAGCAGTAGTACTGTTAATTCCATTAGACATTATCTGTCTTATATAAATTGGTTAAATGCGCCTTGCTTGAGCCACAATCACACTCGAAAGTTTACTGTAGCAACAATTATTTCAAGATTAACATTGATAGGTACACGTATGACCAATTACTGTAGCAACAGTTATTTCACGTTTAACATTGATAGATAGGTACTCGTAAAACCAATTACTGTAACAACAGTTATTTCAGGTTTTACATTAATAAGTATAGCGGTGGTACATCCCCGGGTGCATCAAAACGATCAATCAAATATTTATACAACGAAGTATTATGTCATGACTGCCTCGTTAGTTGTATTGGTTGACTTGATCGAGACGTCCTGGGTTCATATCCCGTGTTACACCCTACTGATGTTTTCTAACTTAGATTTTCTAATAGTGGATTGTAGTATGGTAATAGACTCACCACATATTCCATGATGGGATTTAACTACAAGTGGCTTAACGTGAAAGTGCATTACACTTCTCTCCCTATAGCTTAAGAGATTATAGGCGTGATGTTACGGAATGTTGTAGTGTAACACACCTAACATGAAAAGTAGGAAGTCAATAAATTACAATAATAAAACGAACATTTTATATGATAATAATAATGTAAGACTTCGCTAAAAATTGTATATATTCAATATATAACCAAAGTGTTTAGTTGGTTTCGTAGATTTATTAATCGTATACTAAACGAAAAGAGATGATGTTAGCCTATTTGGTAAGGTGAAAATAAAAATAAAAATAAAAGAGTTTGAAGTTTTACCGCCCCTTGGCTACAAAGTAAGTAAAATGTTCTCCACAATATCCATCGCGTTTTCGAATTATCTATCAAAAACTGCTCAACCACAAAGCGGGTAAGCAAACACGCATGGAGCTTGTACATTGTACCTCATGCATTTTAAATCGTTGTTTTGTTACACTTGGATTTAGTATTGTGTTAGATTATGTGCACATGAGTAAACAATTTTCCTTTCAACATCTCCGAGGAATCAAGCTTCGTTGTAAAATTTTAAATTTCATAGAAGCAAATTAAGCATCATAACTTAACGTATCTTTCTCTTAACTTCAATATTTGATACCGTTCGTATATCGCTATTTTTCATTTAGATACCAATATTTACTCGCAAATTCGTTCACGTTGCATTCCAATAAATAAACACCAGTTTTATTTTCAACTGCACAGTTAATCGCCTCTCAATCGATTTCGGAGGATTCGGTCGGTAGTCGGTTAAAATTCTCTCCACACTAATGGAAATCACGTTGTTTGTTTAATCAAAAACAAATTACTATAATGCGACGCGGAGCAGTATTTTGATTTAGAGCAGTATAATGGACATTAATATGATAAGGCAGAAAATATGGTTATAAGTTGTTATATTTTGTAATATATAGAAAAATAAAACAGACATTTTATACGCAAAACACAACTCAATACTGATTACAAAGCGTTTAAAATAGAAAATCGTAAAACCTAAAAACTAAAGGAGT
>DWEJ01001485.1:0-12958 GCA_018245835.1 Mysoria sejanus stolli | reverse complement strand
ATGGTTTCAAAGACCTCAATGTGACTTTTATAATACAGGTTCTTGACCTCACGACCTTCGTTTAATACAGCTGTTAAATCGACGTTTTTCATAACAGTATTATGAATCAATCATTATTATGTAATTAGCGCTTCGAATCAGCGTCTACACAACATACTTGTATGTACATGGTGTGTTTTATCCTCCAAAGAATTCGAATCTAACTAATGTTTTTTTTTATAAAACCACGGCATGGCCGAATCGAATCGTATAGGACATGGTATTTTTTAAAAAACATTTATTCAATAACGTAACGCCGGCAACGTAACGATCGTGAACAATTCAATTCAACGTACGTTAAGTTTGACCTACTATCTTTTAACGTTGTTTTAAATATGACATTTTACATTTCGTATGTTTTGAATTTATTCGTTAACGACAGACATTGCTCTGTTATAGAAACGATGAAAGAATTCGAGTATATAAATATTGGAATTTAATATAGATGACATGATTTGAAAACATTAGCCAGTCTATTAAAAAATAAGCGATCTTCGCGTACTAAAACAATCACTGCACCGAATATTAAGAAGTACATTTTGATAACATGTATTCTCTTTTTAAAACCTATCGTTATTGTTTCTAGTTCCTTTATATTAATCAATAAGTTTAAGGAGAAACTAAGTAAATTAGAAGTAAATGTACTTCATCCACTTAGATCCTGAATCCATACTGAGCTGAATTACAGGAAGCTATTGAACGAGCCAACAATTAAAGTACTCACGCATTATAAGCAAATCGTAAAATAAATGATTCATTTTTAATAGTCATTAGGAAGTATCATTGTTTAATGCGGAATATATATTTTAAATGGTTGCTACTTTGTCGTGTCAAGTTAATACTTAAAACACGATTCTGCGTTTGACTAACGATCTGGTATTCATGAGCTGTGATGTCTTCCTGGGTCCGCTTTGTGTAATATGTTCCACAATAAAACTGGGGCGTCATCGCATATAATAATGCATTCACTACAACGCACTGAATGTATCTAGTTGCAACATTATGTGGTTGCTGTGACAGGCGTTGTGCTTAAGACATTTGGTGCTCAAACCTTCCACGAATATCTTCAATATTCTCTTTGTGACCTTCCAATCACATCGGATCGTGGCGGAGGCTATTATTCATATAAATTTTCATGAAAATACAGACTAAAAACACTTTTAATTTTTATAAAATGTGGCATTAAGCTATTAAGCGAACATTGTATGTTTCTGCTCGTTGAATAAACAGATAAATGAAATGTTGAATAAGCATGAGTACTTAGCAAAACGGACACGTTACTCAACAGGTTGTCTGAGGCATTTGAACTAGTTCGGTTCGTTATGATTGTACATAAATGATTTGCATACACCGTCTAACAAAGAGTTTGTTTGGAACGCACTGCGAAAGCATACGTACGTGTCTATTGATCAAGGCCTTGGTACATTAACTGGAAAATTGTAAGAAGTTTTTATGTAATTTTAAATATGATGACTTTTTAGTATAGTTATGTACGTGTTTCTAGTAGTTCGTCGTAACTAATAGTATGTTTTATATATATTTTTTTTAAATACAGAATAATTATAAGTAAGATTTACTAGTATTAGTGTTATCATATTATTAACATATCGTCGCGCCAAGTCGCGCAAGGAGTAGGTAGAAACCACCAAGACATTAATTGCTGGACCGAGAGTCAATTAAAAGGTTAATTCCTGTATCCTTACAGAACTGACACAGTCTGTATTCATACGAAATGCAAATAACATATTTTTTTATTTTAATCATTTTCATAAAAATAAAAAAGTTTTTCTTTCAAAGTTACAATATACTCGTATATCGTATACTTGATACAACTGTATTATCGCATGAAGTAAGTAATTAACGTAATGAAAAATTTTCTAGATATAATTTAGAGTAACATGAATTTATATATCCAATAAATATTCATATAATGTCTAACATTTTATTTTTGTACATTGCAGAATATTACATTAATACAAAGCACAATGTCTACTGGAAATGCAACAGGTTAGGGTTCCATAAGTGACACGAGGAGACATTGTCGCAAGTTACGACTCTTCAATAGACATGACATTTGACGTCTGGAGGCCGTACACACCGAATTGTTCTTGCGTACGACGATTTGGGACTATCGAATAATGGTACCACTATAATTGCCCATTTTCGATTACGTGCCAGCCGTTTGGCATAAAAAGGATTTGCCAAATCACAGTGATTGTGAGTGGTGTTGCGTTGGAGTCCCAGCTATAGTCACGATTTTTCATCGGTTCAAAATTATCCAAAGTGACAACTATAGTCGAAATTAGTTACATGAATATTATGTTATGTATAAGTGTTTGCAAATTTTGGCTTATTTTTTAACATGACGCGGGGCTCGTTTCGGGGTAAGCAGTGTACCGAGTATCCATTAAGAGGTTACTTGATAGCTTGGTCGTGTTGGTTGCATGCGCGATTGCCGATCGAGAGGTCCTGAGTTCAAGTCCCAGGTCGGACACTACTCGGTTACTGAACACGACCAACGAGGCTGCATATAAGCTTGGAAAGTCATTCAATCTTTAGTGTCACCAAAACTGTAATGTTACGCGAAATAAACGGATCTTGTAAACTTTTCACACAAAATAACGTACTCTCTAACTTTTTTTTTATATACGTATTATTGAACAGTAAATATGAATACCAAAGCGTAATAAATCATGGTGGAGATATTTTAAGTGTTCACATATGTATATATTTTATACATATTTACGAATCTTTCGTTGTGTTCAATTTTAATAATAATATCTTCAATGAATCAATTACTTATCTGATCTTATATTCATCGGGTACTTAAACCCGAAAATTTCGTAACGTCGCCATAAAAGACCCGGACGCGAGCATTTCATGGCTTGAAACGGATTATGTTGATGTATCATCGTAAGATCACTTTCTCTTGTACCTTACAAGCGTACCTTATGTGCTCGACGTTGACTAATGCCTCGAGTGTTTTCTTTTTGTTTAAATCCTTTTAACCGCATACAGAGTGACGTAACAAGCAAGGCTTACACGCACTTCACTGATAATGTGCCCCGCTTTGAAGATTTAATCATAATATTTATTGCCATCATCAGCGGAGGTTTATTTAATTGTATTTATCATTCAAATTTTACAACAACAATTAGGCACGCCAGTGACTACGCTGTACGATTTCAATGAACGTTTGACGTGAAAAATGCTAAAGCTTGCTATTTGTATTATTTCTCTATTTTTATTGCCTGTTAATTCTACTTTACTAACATATCTATATATTTTCACATAACGCGAAAAATTTATGAATAACTTAGTAAAATGTAACTCATTCATAAATTAATAGCGTAAGTAATCTACGCTACGTTTGTTGAAATAGCAGTGATTTGAAATTCGATTTTTGTCGTATTGACAAACTTTATCGGTTACAGTTTATATTTTACGACATGCCCACATTAAAAACGATTGTCGTCGAAATGCTATGCAATCTTGGTCTGTAACGAGTGCAAGATTTTCGACAATACCGATTTCGACACAGTTCTACACGTGCTTTGGCATTGTGATCGCGGGTGTTGCAACCGCCGTTCTGCCTCCATCAATATCCTATACGCGGTCTGGTACAAAGCCCTCCTTGACATTTAATGGTACTAGATACGACTTCGTTAGAATCAATCGCGAAGGATACGTCTTCTCATGTCTAATGTATACTTTGTGATCGGTGGCAAAAGGTTCACCACCTATTCCATAGTGGGACATGAACGTAACTGGTGAAACGTGGGAGTGTTCTACATTCCTCTGCTCACCTCTTCATGGATTATAGGCCTATTGTTGCGTATTACATTTGTAACGTATGCTGTATGGTATCTGGTGACGATGAAATTATTAAAACATTCGAATAAGTATGGAATGAATGAACAGACGTAATGAATGTTTTGTCAAGAATTTGAAATAAAAATATTTTATATATAAAATAGAATTCAAATGGCAATAAAAAGGTATTTATAAATAGGAGATTAGCATGTCATATTACCTATAAAGATCCATCAATTCGCGCTTGGTCAGCGTTGCTAACTATGACCTTAGTGAGAGGAATCCCGTGTTGAAGTGTGAAATGGTAGAAGGGTTGATTATGGTGACATTAACCGGAAATGAAGACAAAAGTATATGTAGTTTAATTTAAACTAGCTCTCGTGTGACCTGAGCTGACCTTTGGCAGGCGGGAAGCCGCGGCACATCGCAGTAAGTCAGAATGAAATATTTCTTCCTTGAACACATATCCGGATTGCGACGTAAATGGCAAGAGAAATCCGATTACGTTTGCAAAGTTCGTTAGCCATAACGATTTAATGTTCCATAAATTTATATACATTCATTTAAGGGCAAGCAATCGGATGATAATTTTATAAGATTTATTCCAGAAGGAACAAGTCAGGTCCATAAGGCAGAAATAATTGATGCTCGGTGTTTTCTGTCTACCCTAAAGCGGGATCTGGCGTTGTGGTATAATAATGAAAATAGTAATAAGTCGTTATCGTTTAATTGTCTAGTTTTTCTTACTATTTACATAATATGTCCAACTTATAATGGGCTAAGTGTTCATTAGTGACAATTAACGGACGACAATTTAGCAACAATTACGCCTTGGGCAAAAGTATTAGGCACCCTATAAATTACTGCATATTTCGGGTTTAGAGAGATATAAAACTACTTAATCAATAAATTACTTTATTTCCATTAGTAAATTATAAAAACATTAATATTTTGTTGGTCCACCCTTTGACCTTACTACAGCAGCCACTCTATGAGGCATACTGCGTACAAGTCTTACACATTCTTCTGGAGAAATTGCCTCTCATTCTTGCACCAACGCGTTTTTTGGAGTAGTTTGTGATGTGATTGAATGTTCTTTTATTTTTCTCTTTAAAATATCCCTCAATTGTTCTATTGGATTCAGATCCGGGGACTGGGCAGGCCCATCTAACAGATGAATATAATTATCATTACACCAGCGCATCGTAGTCGCGGATTTATGACAAGGAGCATTGTCTTGTTGAAATTTAACACAATTTAAATTAGTGTCACTAAAAACACACGAAAACAATGGCATGAGAGCAGTTTCTTATACAATAATGTTCTTTTCACGGTTTATACGACTTTCGAAAATGAACATTTTGCCGACTCCAGCGGCAGCCCTGCAGCCCCAAATCATTACACTGCCTCCTTCGTGTTATATGGCTAAGACTACGCAATCGGGTAATATTCTTCGCCTTTGGGTCGCCTCACGAAAGTCACACCTGGTGTTCCAAATACCTGTAAATTACCGAAAAAATGTACACATTACAAATCGTTGTAATATTTGAGTTTGAAGACTAGCACTACAATGATCGTTGTTTTGTGCTATAGACTTAATTAATTAAACTCACCTCAAAGTTTGATTCATCTGACCACAGTACATTGAACCATTCCTCCTTAAAGAAATGCTGGTGTCTCAGAGCCCAATCAAGCCGTTTTCTTTTGTTCTCTTCTGCAAGCCACGGCTCCTAGTTTTGAAACCTTTTAGGCCTGTTTCTACCAGCCTCCGTCTTGCAGTTAGAGCACTTAAAGTCGCAGCAGCTACGAAGAAGTTTTTTTCCTGTCTTTCATAGACTCACGGATAAGTTTCCTGTCCTGATGGCTAGTAGTCACGTGTTTTCTGCCCGTTCTTGGTATATTTGCGTAAGTGCAAGTCTCAGCAAACGTTTAATAGCAGATTACACTGCGCATCGCGAATATTTTACCAATGTCGCAATTTCTTTTTGAGTCTTTCCTTGCTCATGTAAAAGTTGGATTTTCATACGATTTTTAAGAATAATGTCGTTTCTTTTTGGCATTTTCTAATAAATCTCTTCTCAATTTAACCACGAAACCACAAATGTACTATATGTACGCTAAGACTTCCAAATGCAGATTGACAATACATTAAAACAGAGTTTACAAATAAAATAAATATTTCATTATTAATGCACCAGATATTTTATGCCCACTAAAACATGTCGCCCATTGTCTTAAAGAGTGATTTATGACACCGGTGATCACTTATCAAAAGAATATTTATTCATTGTTTAAGCCGCACAGATGTTTAGTAACTTTATTAGGGGTGCCTAATACATTTGGCCAAGGCTATTTAATAAAAATTTCTTCTGTCATAAGTACCTACCTCTGTTATTATGAAGGTTAGCATTAGATCCGCATACATTTTACATTATTGCAATAATTATAATATATTTAAATAATAAACTTGGCTTAAGATATCTCTGAAGAACACACTTTTACAGAATACTTATACAAATTATTATTTTAAGTAGGTAAATTGGTTCCATGATTTTTATTTTTCATCTTTTAAATTGTTAATTATCAACCAACCAACACCACTAACGAGGCAGTGAAATTAAGGTATGAATGAGTATCATCGTAGTTAAAAAAAAATGTAAATTATAAGTGGCATGTTTCATTTCTTATATCATTGCCTTTATTTGATCACATACCTTCTATACATCATGATTTGCTTTAAATGAGGGCCCTTTTGTTTAGTCATTGTTTAAATACTAGCGTGACCTGACCTGACTTTTCGAATTAAATGTAACGAGCAAAATGTCAATCTATTTGCAAATGGTGACGTCGAGTAGGTTACCTCTAAATATTCTGTCGCGAAGGAAATCAATTGTTTATAGGAATAAGTCAACAATTTAGAATTTTTAGATTTTTTACATACAATTTTTAAACATTTTTTTTTAAATCGAGTATTAAGAGCTATTAATACGAATGGACACAAATAAATTGACGAAAAAAAAATTTCCGCTTTTAATTTTCACACCGTTCCAAGTTGTTAAGTATATTTTGGCGATCTCTATAAATAATTTCCCCATGAATATTATTCGTGGCGAAGCGTAATGGCGGTGTAATGCAGCGAGCGTGAATGTTATTATGATGTTATTATGCATGTAGAGGTGGAACAATTTGCACGTCGCGCGCCAATCACTCAAGAAAGGTTTCATCTTGCGGCTAATTTTGTGCCATCAATCTATCGAACGCACTATTCAGTGTGAATTTGTGCAACAGTTGAACATCAGCCTATTCTACTACCATCCAACATTTGGTATTAAACTATTATTATTGTATCTCGATTATTATATTGTTATAACTGCCTTATAGGTCGTATTGGTTAGAAGCGCGACTACCGATCTAGAGGTCCTGGGTTTAAAGTTCGTGTCAGGTGGTATTGGATTTTTTGCCTTAGATTTTCCAATAGTGGCTATGGTCTGGATATGTGCCCGGTGTATGGAAATAGACTCATCACCTATTCCATATTGGGACGTAAACGTTACTGGTGAATAGTGGGAATGTAATATATTCGTTTTCCTACCCCTTCATGGATTGCAGGCGTGATGTTACGTTTTATATTATATCGTCAGGTTTCTTAAGGGGTAGCTTGAGGGCACCAGGTTACCAAAATACTTGTCTCATTCATCGCTCACTTTATACATGTAGTATTGTTTCAATTATGGAATTCAAATATAACCATCTGATCAAAATATATACAAAATTTCAGATCATCAGATTATCACAAACACTATTGCGATTTTCTAATGTACATTTTATATTTTTTTAAACGTCAATTGATTGTCAAAGAGAGATTGGAAGTGAATTGTTGAGTTAAACCGACCGATAATTTAAATCATCTTATGGTTTTATTTTGAATTTCTTTTGCATTGGTGCTATAGATTTTTGTGATAAAAGAAAGAAAAAATATTTTTTAAGAGTTTGGTTCGCATCAACTTTCGATTTCTTACGCTTTTACTTTACCTTGAGTTGTGTGGAGGCAATGACCTGCGGTACTGACTGATGCGAACCCTTTCGTTCGGGAACATTCGTCAAAACCTGAAAACTGATGAACTTACCCTTTTACGATGCTATAAATTTTGTATTTTTATTGAAAAGTATAAATAATGTATACTTCGCTTGCAAATGGAACAAGTCATCTTCGAGAGCTTTCGAATGTTTTGAACGTGCACGCCTTCATTATTTCTGTTCGTTCAACTTTGTATACCGCCGCCATACAATCAATATAAACTTTTCGTAACACAAGTCGTCCTCGTATTAATCGATTTGATTTTATTTTAATACGTTATTTTGGAAGTTAGTCATTTGTTTTGAGACCACTTCATTTTATCGGTGCTCACAAATTTAAATGTAATGCATTTAATATGCAAAATTTAAACGTAGAATTTGATGGAAGTATTGATTGTTTAGTAATAAGAGTTTTTTATCTGCTTCGGAGGATATAAAGGTTCTATGGATGATGTAGTACATATATCCGTTTCAAAAATAAAATATATGATAAACAAAAATGCCATCAGGAAGCCGGCACACCTTAGATTTCTCAATAATATTCTCCAAAGCATGTGAAACTTGCCGGGCAAGTTTGCTTTTTTAACAGAAGATCGTTTAGTCTACAGTAGAAGAACAAAGGTTTGTTAATGATTTTGATGAAATTAAACTAGTACTTTTTATAAACAGGACTACATACATGTCAGTATAAGATAAGAGATATTTAGACAATTTAATATAAAGATTTACCAACAGAATTATGCTACAGTACCTTGATGTCGCTAAATGTTAGAGAGGAGGACATTAAAATGTTAGAAGCGGATACATGGTTGGTTACAACATTTCGCTGTAGATGATCTCTGCGTTATTTGTCTAGTAGCTGGTGAACTTGACTGTTGAGCCGGGAATCACGGTTACCATTCCCAACCAGGACGATGTTCTGTACCAATATTTGTTTTCTGAATGAAAAACAAAATATCTATATGTTTAAAGGTATATGCAGTTTATTGGCTGTCTGGCTTAGCATAACACAGGCTCTGCATCGGTTGGAATCAGATTGCGCGTGAAGTGTCCCAAAATATTTTTGTTACATAAAGTGTATTGTCCCCTAAGTCATTTCCGTTTTTATTTTGTTTTGTTGTAGTTGTATTCCGCATATGTATTTAGTTGAGGTCTGGTTCGATCATGCCGTTTCGGAGCGGTCTGATTTAATTGTGGATTAGTAGTAGCTTGAGATTTCGGAAAGTTAGACATCCAAAAATTACATTATTGGATTCGAACATGCATTTGCAGATGTATTGACTATCATAGATAAGGTTCTATTGGTTCTCTAATGGAAAATCTGGCACATATCTTACCCATAGCTAATTATGTCTTATGTAAGTGTAACAAGCTTGTCATATAACGGGCAGGAAAAGCTATGTAACAAGTTTATTTCACGTTTTCCCTTTTAATATAAGATTGTATGTGCGTTATATCTATATACAGATACATTATATAAACTGTATGTAATAAGATCGAACTTGTATTCCGGTAAAAAGGGGACCAATTAATCAGAATCATTGGCAGATTCTAAAAAAATTTCGAGAATACTCTTTGGATGACATGATGATATTCATAACAATTTACCTTGGGTATTTTAACATGTACTTCACCAACTACGTGTTCTGCATACCTCTGCTTACCTCTTCGGGGATTACAGGCGTGAAGTTACGTACTTCACTATAAACGTATGTAGGTATTAGTACATACAGAAAACAGAGAGTTCATAGAATTAGTAATGATATAAACCAAACTTTCATCATCGACATCAGCATTATCATCATAATCATCACCCCTTCAAATAATTCCATTATAAACCCAAGCCACCTCTCAGTATGAGAATGATAACGCCATCACCATAAAATATTTAAGTCAAACTAATTCAGTGTTACGTATTTTATGCTCTTGTTAAAACTAGTTTTCCTTGAATTTATTAGTATAGCGGTCATTTTGGAATCAAATAAATCATGGTTGTATCTGAGTCCGATGACCCCGAGATCAGAAATACGGCTTAATAAGGAATTCCTGATTAGACTTGTTAGTGAAGATATGCACCAGAGAGATCCAACACCGTTTACGTCATCATGAGAGCTTCGCTATTCACACACGAAATTACTCTTCGCATTGTAATTCTGAATTATAGGTTTATTATTAGAATTTGAAAAAATATTTGTTTTAGTCATTCTTTAATCTGTTCTTTGTTGCCAACAATCAATAATACATATATAAAAGTGATAAAAATTGTATGCATTTTAACAGTCAGAAAGGGTCAATGGACATTTAGTTCGACCATAATATGTGACAATACTATCACGTCAGAGTTATTACGATATGGAATAATAAATAAACAAAAAATTAAAACGAATTCTGTCGGAACCCCATTTGATAGAATTCTCATATATGAGGTATATAATTTAAATTTAAACTCAAAACAAATGAATTCACCTATCGTGATATGACCTATATACGCTATAAAATAGTATTTGACTTTATTCTTTTCAATAAACACGTGTTATTATGTCATTAATACCAAGTGGTATTGTGTCAGTAATACAATTTGGGCATAGTACACCGAAATACACACGGATTGAGCCACAACATTGGTGATATAACCGAATGTAATCAATGTAAGTGTACGATAAGGTATTGTAACCGGTAATTGTGTGATGAAACGTGTAATCAATATTACAAATAGGCATCAGAAAATTTTGAACAACAGTTGCTGATATTACAATATTATTAGCAATCGTTACATCAACCGACGTTACATTGCTCTACGTATATAAAATTGAATTTGATAAAATTATAATATACGTGTCGTATCGATTAATTGCATTATTTTAATTGTTGGTTATGATTACATTAATGAATCACCTGTTAATGCGGTCATAGATAACGCAGGTAATGAATTTCGATAGCTTAGAGAAATGTGATAATGAAGACGATCTACTTTACAATTATAAATATTATTGTAATCAGTACTTTTGTTACTTGTCGATTTTTGTCTCGTATTCTTTTAATTTTGTTCAAAAAGAGCAATGTTATTTAGCCTTAACTGGTTGTACTTTTTTGATTAAATTCATAAGAACATTTGATTCTTAAGCATAACCTGCCGCCCCAAATATTACGAGTACCTACCGTTTCAGTAGGTATTGAATCCTCTCGCGAAGGGCCCTTAAGTCGAGTTAAGGTCGTAAAAATTCGAGTGAGTATATTGTCAATATTGGAGTCTTGGGATCCGTCAAGGATATTGAACCCCAGTAAATTCCACCAGCCGCTAAAAGGTTCAATGCTTAGTATTATTAAATTCAATTTCAATGCTTATAACTTTGCCTTTTTTTTGTAATTTATGTAAGAATCTGTTTGGAATTACATAATATATTTTTTGTTTCCAGCCATCGCGTTGACACTAAGACGTAAATTTTGAATGTTATTCTTTTTGTTTAATTAAAAATTTCTAAGACAATCCTTTGATGTTAGATTTTTATGAAAGTTTGCCTTGGAAATCCTAATATTGCTCAGTGGAAAATAATTTAATTAACATTCGAAATATATTATTTTCCTATAAAGCTATGCATCACAGAGTAATGAAGCTGTTTAAATAGACAATACAGGTCTGAATGAGGTAAAACGCGTACGCTGACATGTGAAGTGTCTCACGAGGGTTGCACAAGAGAAACGAGTTCCTCGGAAGTGAACGGTTCCGTTCCATAACGACGTTTTAAACAATAGTGATGAAAAACCGTTCAGTACTGAGCATTAGCCGTTCAAACCTCCATTGTACGCTAACACCGAACAGCGGGTTAGAACAATTAGGCAATATTGGAATGAAACCTTGGACAAAGAAAATCAAGTTGAGTAACAATTTGATGACCCCTTGTCGTTTCATTGCTGTCTACTGAAACGGATTATCTGGATTTGTAATTTGTGTTTATTAGAATGTCTATAGTTTTGTGTCTAATAAAGAACAGATCAGACGTTGGATGTAAAAAGATAAAAATATCGGAACGTGAATAAGAACTGAAAATTTAACGAACTGACTCAATGTTTACGTTAAAATATTGTCTAAGATCTCGTTTTCTTCTTTAAGATCGGGCCAAATGACTTCTAAAAGGTGAGATCAAATTTATCATATGCGTTGTACTAATTTTGCTTGCAGATTTTTGTGATGTATGTAATATTAATTTTGCTTGCACAGACGTTTGACGTCGAGTCCGTTCTACTTTTGGAGTGCGTTATGATTGGCTTATAGTTGAGTAAACAATAGAGGGACAAATGCAGTGCAACAAAAGACTTGCAAAAACCCTGTTATTATATCAAACGCAATACTGTTCTTTCCGGAGGATTGAGACATGAGCTTGAGAAATGATGTTCAAACATTTTTGTGTAAGAAGTTTTATGCTTTTCATTTGAATGTCGGTCAGAATGCAAGATAAGGTTAAAATGTGGGTTTTTAATCGACTGGACACCGCGATGCTTACTTCGTGTACATTCAGCGTCATTGGAGGTTGCGTGAAAATTGTAACACTGCCAAGTGAATACTTTCGCGTATATTTTTTATTGAACATGTTAGTACTCGTAAATAATTATATTCATATAACACAGTTCGCCGGTTGCTCTGCATTGAAATCTTTGAAAAGATTTAATTTGTTTTAAGAACGTTAAATTAACATTTAACCGCCACCCGCCAGACCGTGACGTCTTGTTTTCTTCAATGGGTCATTGTCACTCATAGGCGCGAATAATCTCATTTGCCGTGAAAATGTCCGTAAAAGTTTAGCGCAGCTTTTGCAACTGTTTTGAACTGTGAACTCCCTTGCATAAGTTAATTTCTTTTTGTAATACATAATAAATAATCTGCCTATTGCTTTTCCTGAATTATGTATTCTGACATATTAGAATCGTAGTGACATTTTTGCGAAAAGCATTTACAAAGAATTCTTATATAAGAAAACTGATAAGATAGTAAAAAATAATTGCTTTATTATAAATATCAAATCTCACTTCC
>DWEJ01001484.1:0-12959 GCA_018245835.1 Mysoria sejanus stolli | reverse complement strand
AGTGTTCGACCCGGGAATCGAACCCAGGACCTCCCAATCTGCAGTCGCACTTGCAACCACACGACCAACGAGGCAGATGGACGTTTGTAAGGAATTAAATACGATTATTGTATTTTAATATCCTAAATTACAAGCGATCTGTACAGTTCCATAAGAAGTTTTATTGGAGGTTTATAATAACATAATTGAATTTTAACTATTTATTAATATTTATTATTGGTTGCAAGCGCGATTGTTGATCGAGAGGTCCTGGGTTGAAATCCAGTAACATTGTATTTTTCTAAAAATATCTATATATCTATAGTTCCAATAATAATCAAAAGTAACATTACGAGTGTAATTCTCGGGGAAGTAGGCTGAGAATTGTGGTATATTCTCAAGTTTTGCCAGTTACTTTTATATCCCGTCTTAGAATACCTGGTGAACCTATACACTTGGCACAAATCCTGACTCCGAACTACCATTAAACATTTTAAGTAGAAATTCTGTTAAAAATAATCAAACCAAAAGGTATAATAATAAGGTATCGGGCGGTCCCGGGTTCGATTCCCAGATCGAACACTACAAAATTTTCTAATTTAGATTTTCTAGTAGTCGTGCGGAGTCTAGATATGTGCCCGATGCATGGCAACAGGCTCACCACCTATTACATAGCGGGACGTAAACGTAACCGGTGAAACATAAGAGTGTTCTGCATTCCTCTGCCTACCTCTTCGGGGACTATAGGCGTGAAGTTACGTTTTTGTATAATAATCTGAAGAAATTAGTATCATAAGTCAAAAATTGTGTCCATATCTTACCTTATTGTATACACCGGCACTAGACAGTTCATTTTCTATAACCATGATTATAATACCGAACATTCCCATGACTAATGCGTAATCGCTTATTCGTTTTCTTTTTTCAAATAACGCCTTTCTTCTACCTAACCTGCAAGCAGAGGTAAGATACATTAGTTTCTATACCATAGACAATACTATATGCAAATTCATCATCAGCAAGCTAAGTCCAGTGCCGGTTGCCAAGGCATTTAATGTGATCAGCCAGCCTCTTATGATACCTGTATCTTGGCGTAGGGTCGGGGATGTATTTTTTCTCCGCCCCGACACAGATGGGTAAACAAGTAAAGTTCATACTTCTATAGATAATACTACTATAGATAATACTTGTATAGACTATAATTTCTATGGGCTATATACCGTATACATCGGAGTAGGTTATTTTCGTTATTGAATCTAAAACTTTTCTCCCTAATCCTGAAATTCAACTTTTGAAATATTAATAACCCTTTAAAATAATCTTATGTAGCTACATGATTTTTTTCCCTAAGCATAACATACATATAATATTTTATCAATTGAAAAAAATAAAACAATTACACTAAATTAGTATTAAGAAGACGAGCTAAAACGCAGTGATAGTTTAGTGGTTTAAAATTCAGCTACTTATTCCAGGGATCCTATAGTCAAACACTAGCGTGCACCTCTTTGCAAAAAATCACGTTTTAAGATACATATTATGAAATAGTTGAACATATTAAAGTTGTTCATAATATTCTCTAATGCCTGTGAAGTTTGCCAACCCACATTTGGCCAGGGTTGCAGTTTATGACCGCAATTCAAAAATTCTGATAGGACATCCGTAATCAACGGTGGAACGAAAATTTTGTGGTTGTTTTGAAAATAATTATTAAAGAGTAAGTAAACTAAATTGAATGTCAACAGGTAGACGAGATAATTTTGTGTTTGCCATAAATTTTAAGTAACTTTAACATATACAGTTTAAGATATAAAATCTGCACAGAGTTTTATGCAAAAAGTGGCACTGAAACTCTGATATCAGAAGAATGAACATCATGTAAGAATATTCATAATAACTAAATTTACCACAGCGTGGTTTTGCAGAAGTTTTTACAAAAGCCGCACACAAAAAAACTAAACGGTAGCGAAAATAATAAAAAGAATTTTATTTACATTTGTGAGACCATATTTTTGCTCTCTTAATTTTTTCTTTAATAAACTCAGGAACGCTGATTTCAAATTTGAAACAGTTTTTTTTATACAACAAGGCTTTTTATATATGTATCTTCAACTACCGTAATATTTGTTGTCTTTGTCGTTGCAAGGAATACGTACAAAATTTCTTGAGATTCCATTATTAATACATAAAGCAACTGTTTATAAGTAGACATTATAATTCAACTATCGTATTGAAACTTATCTATAATAAACTTATAATGACTGGTTGGATTAATTAAACGTAAGACAAAGATATACGAATATTTATAGAAAAGATAAATAATATTAACGACTGACGAACCGTTTGACTAAGGTTCTATGAAAAACTAGTACAATAACTATTATCGCCGTAGAAGCCAAATGCGTTAGAATAAATAACCAAATACTTTCATAAATTAATTATAAACGAGAACCAAATAATCCATACAGTTCTCGCAGTTTGTTAACAATAGTCCGTAATTACAACGGTACACCGAACTATATAATTTCCGTGCATTAATTTGTTTACTTTAAAGGAAACGGGGTTATTTCTCAAACAGTTTCAGTACTGTTACAAACTTTCATTGTGTGGAACCCGCTCATCATTATATTACAGTTGTGAATTACTTAAATCATAAGTCGTCGTGAATTGGAACGAACCTTTTCTATAGTAGATAAATGTTACGTGAGTTGACGCACTACACCTTTCTCCGACCCTTATTCCTTAGAATAACAAAGGAAAGTAAGACATTTAAATTAACTGCTTTTTGTTTGTTTCTTTATTAAATAATCCTTTTAAATATTCCCTCTAGCTTCCAGTGGTAGGTTAAATATACTAAAGAAATAACAGGTTATTTTAATAAACCTAATAATATATGTATATTGTTGAAAACTTGTAATTTAGGAACGTTCAACCAATGATTACAAAAAGTAATGCACTGTCATATTCGTAATAATCGATATGAAATAATACGTACTGTTCCAATGAGGCCTACTTTTAAATCACTTAACGTAATGAATAACTGGACAGTCGTTTCTTACACCTACAAAAAATCCCTGAACACGACATTATATACTACGTGAATGGTGTTTTACCTTGAAATGAAAATAACATGCAACGAGGTCACATCGATTTGGATATTCTTCAGTATTTATAAGTGCATGTATCTTGAATTATTTAATGCATTCGACGACTGTGACAGTGTGTTATGCTGGCCGCTTTAATTTAAAAAGAAAATATAATTTTATTATTTTGAATTCATATTTTGAAGCCCTAATCGAATTTCCTTTATTTTAGTTGACGTTAAACAAAACACACATTCACAGAAAATCATGTAATGTAAGTTGAATTGTAAAACGCGTTATAATTTCAACAAAATAGTTGAATCATACTGATAAATAATCATTTATAGTAAAAATATAAGAGCAGACATTAAAGATAGGATCGTACTTTAATAAAACTAATTGATATCTCAAATGTTAATCATGCCGTCAAAGATTCTTTAACTTTTGAATTATTACATCGAATTTCGATGAACACTTTCAATCTTACCGAATTGATCGTTGATATCTTCGATCTGCTGTCAATAATTTTATAGATTTAGAGTAATGGGAAAATTGATAGATGACGAGATCGCCGGTTATGGCGTCCCATCAATAAATTTAATCTTCTAATACCGGTCGCTCGACTCGTATTGCGCCGAGTTCGATTAATGGCGATTGTGATCTAGATTTTATTTGATTCTGATAATTGACCAGTAATCCTGTCGTATCTCAACAGTGATGTGTCTACTTTTTATTACGACAATCAATATTTGTGAACTGATAATTTGATAGACATTATTGTTTATGTGACCTCTCATCTCTCAATGGATTCATTGTTTTTCATCTATTGCATAGGTACAGCAGGTGGGAAGTGAAATTTATTAAATGTCTTTAAAAAGTATTTTCTATTATTTATTAATAACGTCATCATTACCATTTACTTTGTCATTCCGCTGTCTAAGACGAATATAATATATTATTTTTGTAATAACAGCTGATTTTCTTTATAAGGTAGATGCATATTTATGATATGGTGATACATAAACTGCTAAAAAGTATTGAAACGAGGGTGTAATAAAAACAGAGAACTTAAACATTTTCAAAATAATAACTCTTTCTTAAAGGTACATTCGATTCGATTCGATGAAAATTGCTTGTACTGCAATTCTTTTTTGTGACCTTCAAATATCTAATGAAACTGTTTAGCCTTCCGAAAATAATTCAGTATTGAGGAAAATTGTTCGCCCAATTTTGTGACCAGGTTAGGAGTAACAAGAATCGGATCATCGGAGATTATTAAGCCAAGATTAGATCAATAAAATAAATGCAACGCCGTTTTGGTCTTTTCATTCAAGTAGAGTACAATTCTTTATAGTCAACTAATCGATCAATTCGAAAATTTGGTTAGTTTTATGATTTTAGGACCCATCAAATGCGAATTTATTTTTAACTTCGTTCATTTGAAAACAGACGACATACTTACATACTTCCTGGACACAGGCAGGCAAGTGGACCTATAAACGAGCGTCTTAAAATATTATGCTGTTCGTTTTTACTGATTATTAAATATTAATTGCAGTAAGATCGATTGATAAGATATATAAGAAGCAAAGACAATAAACAATTGTACACAATGTTAAAAGGTCTTAAACATAAAAAGTAACAAAGTAACAAAAAAAAACTATGAGTACAGTATTGAAATAACTTTTCGTTTGCATTTCAGTGTTAAAATATCCTGCAAATTTAATATCCTGCAATTCTGACGGGATATCAACTTATTTAAACCTACAGGGTATGAAACGAAACGTTCCGTCCGTTTTGTGAATTTCAATTTCGTCAAAATCTGATAAGCTTGCACGTTGTACAACAATTTACCTTCTGTTTGCATTGTACGAGTATGAACGCAGACCGCTGTTATGGAATACACGGAACGAAAAATTTATTATCTTTTCTACCTAGACTATGTTTGTTGCATGCGTTTCGTATAAAGCATTCTGGATCAACGTAACTTCTATTATTTGAATTGAATCGAAATGTATCGTGTATTTCTTGGACGCGAAAAGCTTCTACGTACTTATCGAATGCATGCCAACAAATTGTATCTATGTACACTTTAGCAAATATTTTATATTATGTAACACAAACTATTGTGATGTCGCACTTTGTGTGACATATTGACCTTTTACAGCGACCGTACTTTGCTCAGTGTAAATTGTTATGTCCCTCGACTAATTATCGTCATTTCAAATGTCAGTTGCGTATATTGTTAGATCTTGCTCATTAATTAAAATCGTTTCAATGATCACAAAAATTTATTCGAATGTGGTCTCAAATAACGGAACATTCTCTTTTATTTTGTATACAAACTAATCTGGGTCAATATGTCTAATGCGATTAAATCGATGGCTAATAAAATAATTGTACTTACTATAATAGTTACCATATGGGGTTTCAATAATATGTTTAGAAATATAATATCGGTCAATTCCAAATGTATCTGTTCTACCACTAAGTCTGTTTGCATTTGCGATGTACATTAATATGCACCACTGTATTGTCACGTAATGGCAGCTAATGCTGTAATAGATTTTAATACAGGTGCACTAACCTACATAATATGTAAGCCTTATTAAGTTTGGACTCAGCTCGCATGAATGTTTAATAGGATACGTATTTCGTGAAAGTACAGTCATGTATTCATTGGTCAATACAACTTCGACTACTGGCAACAACGCAAGAGAAAACAAGAGAAAAAGATAAAGTTGAGGAATATAGTGTAAGCGAAACTATAAAATGGTTTACTACAGTAATGCTTAATACGAATACAGCTTCATCAGGATATTTCATCATTGAATAAAGAAGGCAAAGTTCCAGTAATGTATATGTGAAGAGAGTGTTGAATAGAAGAAGCTCGGCTGGTCTGTGAGGATAGAGATATTTTGCACTCGGTGCTCTCCGCTTGCCCCCTAAGCGGAGACCTGGCGTGAAGATATGCAGATATGCAAGTTTTAATAGATTTAGATCTATTCCGGGAAAAACGCTTGATAATAATATGTTTTTACTAAAGAATCTAGGTATCTAGGTATCGTCATCATTATCATTCGAGACATATCTTTTCACGTTTCCGTATGTGGAATAGGTACACAATATAGATTAGATTTGCTCTAGAATGTGTCCATCATTCGATATGATCATATATGTACCAGGTTTGTTCATGAAGGTATGTAGTTTCAAGATGGATAGACTGGTTTTGGATCTGCGTGAGATGCTTCTTCATGAGCTGCTGCCGATTTTAGTAAAGTTGTGGCGGAGATAGCATGGTTAATTCGACAGCCTGGAAAAATTGTCAACTTCTGATAATTTTTAACCCGACCTTCCGCGGATATGGAAGTTCGAATTAGCCTTACCTATATCCTATATTGGGTTTATGCTTCGCTGTCCCCCCGCCTTTGTAGGTGCCGCCGCCGAGCGCGCGCTCCTCCCCGTACCGCGGGTACTCGCTGTGCACGCCGACCAGCGCGACCCCCGCTTCCTCCGTCGCCGCGTCTCTCCCGCTGGAGTACGCCTTCATCGCGCCGGGGATCGAGAGCGTCGACACCGGCTTCCGCAGCTGAAACGGATAATTGAAACCAAATTATACTTTATGTGTTTGTTTGTTAAAGGCAACTATCGTATGATATACCACATATTGTAAATTCAAGAACTATGCCATGCGCTATATTAGTATTTTGGTATAAAAAGCTACTTTTAAAATTGTGTATTCTCTTATTTGCATCACAAATTTTTCATATTGTAATTAGAAAGATTTTTAATTGAAAGGCAGCCATTCACAACTCGTGCTTTTTAAATTAAAAGAACAGGATGTTTTGGTGAATGTGCCGCGAATATGTAAGCAACACATGTACAAAGTGAATGAACAAATTTAAATATTTTCATATTCTTGCTTTAAATCCCTACTTGTTATACAATTATTATGTAGCAAAAAAATATGATATCATAACTTTGTAAACTAAATAACACACTCAAAATTAATGAATTTAGTTATTTGAGTTCCTCATGAAAATGTTTACTAAAGACTCAAAGGTAATTTTTTGGTTAAACGTAGTTTTTAAATAAGAAGTTCTCTAGTATCACTCGTTACCTTATTTGTAAGAGAACGGAGGTAAATGTTATGCTAGAAATTTTATGCATTATTGGAAGATTTCATTACTTATGTGGTGGTTAAGAATTCCGTTCGCGCAAGCTGTTAGCCCTCAAAGAATACCGAAAATAACATTCGTTCAGAATTCTGAGACATGTAGCAAACTGGTACGTTGGTAAAATTGATTTACAAAAATAGACTCAGTAAGTATTTATTTAAGGGCGAATCATTCTTATACGGAATTACGAAATGAATATTTTGAAAATAGAACAAATGTCACAAACAACGTCATTTGTTACGTCCTCAGCGTGCCTTACGCCTGCGCGTAGCAGTAGATTATTTGTTCTTACGTCTGTAAGTTAAATATTAAATAGCCTTAATAAGATTTTGGTGCTATAAAAATTACTTACTAAAGGCCCCCTTAATGTTACTTTAACTTGTAATATGTGTTGTGGGATTAACTTCCAAACCCTTTACCAAACCCATTACCAAACCCTTAGCAGTACCAATTCTATAATTTTGTTTTCATCTCATTAAAATGACTACAGCCAATAGTAATATTATGCGAATCAATATATACCCGTAAATAAAATATATATAAATTTACATTTATATCTTTACACAAGCATTTTGTTAATGAAACAGTAGGCCGTAATTTTAACAAACAAGGGAGACGAATACGTTAGAAAGTATTGAACCGTCTGTAGAATATAGATAACAACATTAAAAACGATTAAAATACAATACTAACATTTAAAGTTACTGCCAACAGGTCCGGGGTTTGAATCCCGGATCGGGTACGATAAAATTTTTATTTGTAAAATTGTTAATAGAAATTTCCACTAGTAGCTTGGCGTCTGGATCTCTGTCGGTTGTATGGCAATAGGTTTACCGTTTACTTCATTATGAGAGGTAAACGTAATTAGTGAAATGTCAGGGGCACTGCACTTCTGTCCCTCCCTCTTCGGTGATAACCTATTATGATTTCAGGATTAATATCTATATGAACAATATTTTAAAGATCCCGCGTACTTAACTGATTTTAACATAACGATAAAATCTCACAAATATACTGCGGTCTTTTGTACAGTTCACAAAATCGTACCGTCAATTAAGTTTTTCTTATTTCAATAACCACATTCCCATATTATACTTTAAAATCTTACTTTCTATATTTGTTGAATAATTATTTATTATCCATCACATTACAAAATGTGACTGTCAGTGTAGAAAATACTGTTTATCTAAAGCATTATAATCTTAGTATTCTCTGATTATTTTTTACCAGTTACTATATGACGTAGTTTGAAAACAAAAAGAAATGTAGGAAGTATTGAAAATATGAAAATTAGAACACAACGTCCGTTCCAATCGTGGCGTTAAATAATATCCTGGAACGAAGGTTGGAAAAGTTTTAAGAGTTATTCAGAAAAAATGTCCGAAACACTCGAGAATTTATATCCCGGTACTAAATTAAAATACTTGTTTACGCTAAAAAAATTAAATGAAGTTAATTATGTATTGGAATAATACTAATAAAATTGTCGCTGTCACTAATCCATTTAGGCGGATTTAAATATTTAGTCCAATTACATAAATATAAGTTTTCACATTGCACCAAAGTCAGAAGAACTTTTCAAGAAGTCAGAAGAAGAAGTACACCTATAGAATAAATTAGATAAAATAGTACAAATGTACAAATAGTATGTAACATTTGCATTTAATAAATTTTTCATTTATACAGCGGCTATTAACATAAGTTTACTACAACAATGAGCTTTTACTATGTAGCCAGTTTTGATGTACAAAATGAAATGTTAATGTCGTTACCCCAACTCTCAATGTCTTGGGACTCCCAACACTATACCGCATATTTGACACCAAGCGGCTTACGTGTATAACGTTACATTATATAACATTTACAACGCAGTAGAAGGCCTCGTGCCTAATACAACTTTGTCATTTCTTGCTACTAACGTTGTTACTAGCAACAAAATGGAGCTAACAAGGATCAAAGGATCGCCCCAGGTGTAATATCAATTTGGTAAGCAAACTGTATAAATATTCCTAGTAATAATGATAAAACATTAGGAAAGTTATATGTTAGTGATAAAATGAGACAATTCAGTTTTTTGTACTATTGGAAATTAATTGGAAATTAAATTTATAGAAATTATACAGATAAACTATTTATGTATAAGTAGATACAATTGATCATGTACAATACATGTAAATACGTTTCAATTTTATAATTATATATATTTATAATATAGTATATATAGTTATAATGTTATAATTATGATATATTTTTTAAGTCGAACTTAGTAATTTCAGAAAATATACTTAAACTTGAAAAGATACAAAAAGTTAATTTGTCAAAGTTTCTATTATTCTTCTCTATCTTTCTTTATGAAAATTTGTTTGAAAGATTTACAGTTCTGTTTTTATTCTATCAATAATTAAAACACAAAAAATTGCACGTAATTACATATTTCTTGAATAAAAAGTATAAAGTTTAAAATAAAATAGAAAAAAATTCTAATTTAGATTTTCTAGTAGTGGTTCGGAGTCTGGATATGTGCCCGGTGCATGGCAATAGGTTCACGACCTATACCATGCTGGGACGTAAACGTAACTGGTGAAACGTGGGAGTGTTCTGCATTATTCTGCCTACCTCTTCGGGGATTACAGACGTGAAATAACGTAAAAAAATATGTGTAGTGATTGTACTGCAGGAATGTCAGTCTAAACTTTTTGTATCTCTTAAACTCATTTGTACAAACACTAGATGTTAGAACTATTGTGATTTCACTAAGTTCGCTACATATTCGCAGTATTACGTTATATTTAGGTATGTTTAAATTATAGTAAAGAAAACAAAATATTTTAATGAGTTTTCGAATGGTTGATAAATCAAATTAATAAGAATTTGTGTATAATTATAATAAAGCAAACAGTGGTTACTTTAAGAAGAAATTGTCACTGACATCGATGCATATAATATGTCGAAAATTATATAAAAAATTGTCACATTACATAATGAATATACAACAGCTACAGTTTTCCAAGAACGGAATTTTAGATAAGCTGCAATAAGGGTAGCAATATCACGTCGGCCATTCTCCCAAACTTTGACGATCTCGTGATAATAGTCCCATTCGCTTAAAGTATCAGGCTTAACTCTACGGTCAGCGAAAGTTTTGTTCATAGGCGCGCACGCTGAGCACTTGTTTCCTCAACTCAACTGCAAGAGACCCGTATCTCTTGTGCGGATAAGAGGGTATGCGGGCTAGTGGTCATCCGTTTGCCGGAAGTTTTAAAACTACGCTGAGACCTTCCATGACAGTTGAAACAAGTAATGACCTATTCAAAGGCTTCACATTTAGTAAATCGTACTAGTGATGGAAGAAAAAAAGTGAAGTAATAAGACGTTTTATATTTTACATAACGTTATATATGGTTAAAATAGTGTTACTGAACCATAATTTAAACTAACGGCCTATAAAATATATCTTTGGTGTATCCCATAAAAATAATAATATTCATGGTTATGCTAAGGGACGTATCGTTTAGCAGATATTAGCTCATAAATTACATCAGTGTTCAAGAGAAAAAAATACATATTTATGAAATGATAATATACTGTAACGAGCTATGAGTATAATTTTTTTCATCCCTCGTTGTGGAGCTTAATACTGGTGATTCAAACTGAATGATAACGCCCGCATACTATGGTTAGCTGTGTTATGAAAAATTTATCAAGCAGACCTACGTATGAGTTTAATGTAAGATCGATAAGAAAATGAAACCCCTAAAGACTAAAATTTAATAATGCGTACAGTGGGTGATCCATTGCTGATTGGGTCAATGATATTATGCCATGGATTCGCTAATGAACTAAACAACCGTTTTAAGTAAAAAAAAAAAAATTATAATTAATAATCAAAGTACTGAACTACAATATTGCCTGTAACGGCATAATTCTTTGAGTCGTCGACTCATGTAGAACGCGACGGTCTAACTTTTCAGTAAATCACCTCCTAGTGGTGTCAGTCGATTTGACTGATATAGTAGTAGATACCGACATTAATGTCGTCCCTTTCAGTATGGAACGAAAATGACCAACACGTGTAAGTAACTATTGAATAGAAAATCATAATTCGTGAAATTATTGGTGACCATGACATTTCAATTATGTTTTTTTCAGTACACCGTTATTATAGAAGTCGTTTGTTATACTGTCTATATATGCCCTGACAGGCTTCTTCGGTACAAGAAGGTATAACTTATCCCTTGTGCGGATGTACTTACATGAGTGGAAAGGATGAAATAGTTAACGTGTGTGTTAATTAAAATTATTTAAAGAACATAAATAATTTAACATCATATTTATTTAAGCATTATTAAAACATTTTCACAAAATTGTAAATTGCTTATCTTCTGAAATTCGTAATTCTATTAACTATAAGTATGTTAATGCATTATATTGTTTAAATACTTAGATATTTCAGTACATATCGTATCTCATAATTGTTAAAAATTTATGTTGTTTCATTTTGAAAACGTCATTGACTTCAACGTTTCTTCATGTAATTATCTAGGAAGAAAATTATGGTTCTTATTCTTTAAAATATTACAATTTGCGTTACTAAAGAAGACGCAAGCAATGGGAAATATAGCAGAATTAATCTGTTTCTTACAAATGTATCAGAGTGATTATACAGTATTTAAAGTAATCATTAAAGCATTCATCTTTCGTTACCGGCAAGTCAGTGTTTCTGTAAGGCAAAGTGAAAGTTGCGAAATGCCATGCTCTGCGACCCCTTATCAGCATGCCCAGCTTGAAAATACTAGGCAACAAGCCCTTAAGGAGGTCTATCTCCAACAGTAGACGTAGAAAGATTGTTGATGGTTATGTTGTTTGCCAACCGAGTCTCGAGAGCTGACCAATGAAGATGTACTTAGAAGTGTCAACATTTGTTATTCTAACAAGTCCTTAATAGATACAGAATACATACTATTGTTCTTATTTTTTATATTATATGTACTTATGTTATATTCTATATATGTAAGGGATCAGGTGTGAAGATTTGTATGTATGTATTTTACACTAAAATATTAATTTATTTCGCTAAATATATTAATATATTCACTCTCTCTTAATACATTTTCTATTTATACCGCATTGTAATAATTCTGCCACTCGAACGTCTAGGCTTTTATTTGCATAGTAACTTGTTATGTCTACAAAATAATCATAAAACAGATCCGTTTGAAGTAAAAATAAAATAAAAAGTCAAATTTTCACTAAATTTTCTATTTCGCGTAAGTTGAAATTTAATACTATACTTAAGCTTTTAATGCGTTCAATGCGATCTATCTATTAAACAATAAAAATATGAATACACATCCCGTATATTTTTATTTTTATAAGCCTCGTGCACAGTTAGAGACAGCAAAGTGCTTGGTAATCGTAATCATGAACCATCGATCCCTGTCTAATACAAAGTAACATTGATCAAAATACAAATGTTACAAGGTCCAAGTCGATGATGGATTGCTGTTTTCTATCTCGCAATGAGTCCTGTAACTTCGCGATGTGGTAACTTATTTCGTTGCGAACCTATAATTATTGTTTGCTTTTCTCTCTCTCTCGAGAATAAGGATATAAATATAATACGACCTTAATATTTGTGGGTTTATTGGCGATGTTACGTTCAATACCAACTAATTGGATCACGTGTATTTCTTTCGTTTACGTCTTGTCCGGAGCCAAC
>DWEJ01001483.1:0-12960 GCA_018245835.1 Mysoria sejanus stolli | reverse complement strand
GACGTGGGAGTGTTCTGCATTCCTCTGCCTACCTCTTCGGGGATTATAGGCGTGAAGATATAAAAAAAAAAAAAAAACTGCTAATCAACTTACTTCACACAGGGTTATATCAACTCGTATTGACTCGTTAAAATATTTTGCTGTTTTGCAAGCATACCTATATCTTTTATTCAGTAATAATAGATTGTTAAATAATTTTGGAAGTTTAAAATGTCAACAAGCCTTTATATCAGCCATCTTGGGCTGTTACGCAATTTTTTTTTAAATGATGACTCATCGGATTAAAAAGGTCATGTTGAATACGTGTATTGCTGCGCAGTATATTGACTCAACTAACCTCAAACATATACGATTCACTATTTCTTATTTATCTTAAGCCATGAGTTTTGTACATTTGGCATTTATGTAATAAATAAGTAATTACGGCTTTTATGATAAAATACCAATGACATCGGTTTAAAATTACTCACAACGTTAAATGCATAATCGAAGTTAATTTATTTAGATATTACAGTCAACGTAAACGTAATTAGGACCAAATATCACTTAATAGTCCTAACGTTGCTTTTAATTTATCATTTAATAAAAATACATGCTTCGTTTGTTCGGCCATGTCACAAGAGTGGCAAATGGAAGAATAACAAACCAGATGCACGAAGCGAATATTGGTGCCCAGGGAGATCAACACTAAACTGTCTTGACCAAATAAATAGGATGATGGCGGATGGCTGATGGCTGAGTCAGAAATCTTCGAAACCGGCGTACATGTATGTATAGCAGTGATAGCCTTGTCTTTTGCAATTCGACCTCTCATTCCGGCAGACCGGGTTCAAATCCTGGCGCGCACCTCTTAAAAATGTGCGTTTTAAGTTTAAATATCACTTGCTATTACAGCGAAGAAAAACATCGTAATGAAATCTGCACCTGCAACACTTTGGAGCTCTCAAAAAAAATATTCTCTAAGGTGTGTAACGTCTGCCAACCCACACTTGGCTAACGTGGCAGATTATGGCCTTAACCTTCTCATTCTGAGAGGAGACCAATGTTCCGGCAGTGGAACGATAGAAGGGTCGATATCGTACATGTATGATGACGAAATTATAAGAGGCACATCAAATCTATAAAGATATGTAGATTTGGCACTTGACGTTCTCTGTCAAATATTAAAGGATCTAGCGTGATAGTAATAACACCTATTAGTTTAATTAAATATTACAAATAACTATTTGACTGCCTCGTTGGTCGCGTTGGTTGCAAGCGGACTGCCGATCGGGAGATCCCGAGTTCGATTCCCGGGTCGGACGCAACAAAATTTTGTAATCTGGATTTTCTAGTAGTGGTTCGGAGTCTGGATATGTGCCCCGTGCATGGCAATAGGCTAACCATCTATTCCATAGTGGGACGAAAATGTAACTTGTGAAACGTGATAGTGTTCTGCATTCTGCCTACCTCTTTGGGGATAACAGGCGTGAAGATACGTTACGAAGTTACGTTGTATAACCGTATAAAATTTTAATAAGTACCACAATAATTATTGTATCAAGCAATTATATTATGAAATTGGCGACGATGAAATATATTATTGATTATTGAACAATATAAATTCATACGCATCCCTACATTCCAAATGTGATATCGCAAGGAAGGCGACACGAATGTTACAAGCCATGTTGCAACGAGCTTAATTATAGAAAGACAATAAAATTTAAACTATTAACACGTGCAATGTAATGATTGTATGCAATCTGTCAATACCTTAGCCATTAGCTAGGTAGACATAATAACCAAGCCATAATAGTTAAATCATAATTAATATTTATTTATTTATTTATTAAACGTCATTGCCACCATTACAGGTTTGGAAAGGTTTATTCTTTGGATTTGTGCCCGTTGTACACAATAAGCTCACTGCCTATTCTATAGTGAAACGTAAACGTAACTGGTGAGATTCTATAGTGAAACGTAAACGTAACGTGGGAGTGTCTGAAATACGAGAAAAAGTCGTACGATTGCAGAGTAATTATTTATTCGTGTCATCGCATAGTCAATAACAAGAGGGTGGATTTCATACAAATAAATCTTAATATACCTCTTAATACACAACACCACTGCCTACCTCTTCGGGGATTACAGGCGTGAAGTTACGTTATCTACCTTACGGATTGATGTTTTCACTCTAACATTGCAAATTGTATTGCCAGTAGCACTGCCCTTGTCGTCGTGTTCCGGTTGAAAAGATGTGATAACATAGCCAAGGAATTACTTGATATTGAAAGTAAAAGCCAAACGAACTGGACTGTAATTGAGTTAAAACGGAGCTTTTATTTATTTTTTCCGTTACTCTAAATAATATGATCAAGTAACTACTTGAAATTGAACACGACCAACGAGGCAGGTAGATAATGTAAAGATAATAATAATAGATTATATATATTTACCCCATTTTATCACGAAATGATTTTAAAGTGTCGCATATCTAGCACATATGTCTAGTCTGTATAATGTAGAGGGCTATGTATGGATATGATTATTAAAATGTTTTAATTCTTAATTTAAAAAAAACAATTATAATACTGTTCATTTCTACTTCAAAATTATATGTTAACGATGTTGATTTATTTATTTATAATAATTTCACACATCTGATGCAACATTGATACCGAAGTTGAAGACTCGACGGCGAATTTTCACACTAAATGCTTAAAGTTAATTTATATACTCGTAACTATCAGTTGTAAACAGCAACTTGTGGTAATGAACCAAAGATTTTTTCTTAATTACTTTAGTTTTATACTCAGATAGAGATATTTTTTTTATTTCGAGGTTTATCTCCAACTGTACGTATAATTGTTTATAAAAACGTATTGCTCCACAAAAATAAAGATAAATCACAGAGAACCATTAAGTAAGCGTTTACAGAACTGAATATCACGCTGTATATTGATTGGAGACGCATCCAATACAGCGTTCGTTAATTCTTGGACTCTAGTCTACTTTTTAACCTCTGCAGTGAATCTTGTGTGTGTGAATTTGTGTGAATTAGCGAATATGATAATATACCTAACAAAGCAGGAAAAGGTAGATATTATACTAGATACAAAAACAATGTTTGATGTAAGCCCTTCCTTTGTCTCGGCAACAATACCACATTGATGTCAAAAGATCCTCATAAGCATAATAGATATGACACCATAATAGACCGCAAGTTGGTACTCAAGAGTTAGTACTCGAGAGTTGGTACAACACGCAGAAATCAACTTGGCTCTTCCGATATATGCGGTCCCTCTCCCGCTATGTATTTCCGCCTGCTGAAGCTAGCGTATTCAACTTAGCTACCGTTGTACGCGCGTTTTATTTGTTTTTCTACAAAAATAGAAATGAAATATAAACGTAACTTCACGCCTGTAATCCCCGAAGAGGTAGGCAGAGGAATGCAGAACACTCCCACGTTTCACCAGTTACGTTTACGTCCCACTATTGAATAGGTGGTGAGAATATTGCCATGCATCAGACACACATCCTGACTCTGAACCACTACTAGAAAATCTAAATTAGAACATTTTGAAGTGTTCGACCCGGGAATCGAACCCGGGACCTCCCGATCGGCAGCCGCATTTGCAACCAACACGACCAACGAGGCAGTCAAGAAAATAATGTAGAAATGAAATATGATAAAAAAAATGTTCTTTGTACAATGTTTATATTTTAATTCACTTTAATTTTAATGCTTATGAAATTGTTGTTTGCGATTATCAGTACCATCAGATTATTATAGTCCACAGCTTGACATAGGCCTCCCCTATGGAGATGCGGGGTGAGCATCGCAGAACACAGCTTCTCCCATCACTTACGTTGCTGCCCATTGGCCGCCAAGGCTGTATGTAACTGTGTATGTAACTGGCCGGTTATACTGGGTTTATTCGCTTATTACGACACTATGTATCCCGGAATGTATTCTTATTCCGCCCTGACACGCAATTTTTTTACGGTCAGTACCTCGTTAATATGTCATGATCGCGAAGTGTCTTGTTAACTTCCGCGAGTTATACTTAAAACGAACCACGTGTGAACGTTCCGCACGATTTTTCCGACTGGATGAAGTATTTGGAGCATTGCAATAATAAGTTGGCGGCCACCGCTCACTGTGCGCTCAGATAGACCTAGGCAGGTTGTGACATTTCATTTCGTAGCCTCTCTAAGTCGCTAAGTATTGGTAACAAATTTGTCTCGGTACCGATTTTATCTTGCAAAGTAATCTGAGTAAATATTCTGACCGTATCTCCTGTTTGCTAGTTTTCATTATCAACAAATAAAGCGTGTATCAGTTCCGTATAACACTCGTTATTTATGAAAAAACCACAGTTGAATGCAATACACAAACAAATTTAGTTTACGCTTTAAAATCCATTCTATATAAATAATATAGAGGCAATTGATTGAAATTTGAATCGAGAGCACTTCCCAATAGGTGACGTCATAAAACTCCGAAGCTAATCATGACACAGTCTACTTACCCTGATGAAGCTCCTTTGTATTACGAAATATCCTTTGTGTACTATGTTCAATGTCTTATGTATTCTTCATTTCCATTTTATAAGGACGAATTTCCAGATTCAGATTCAATTGTTTTATTCATTATAAGATACACGCATACATTAAAGTCGTATGTTATTATACTTAGATTACCGCTTCGTTACCTTTTGACGTCCCTGCGGTAATAGCAGATCGAATAAAACAAAGGGTAATCAAAAACAGTAACATTTTGTCGTGTTAGTGTGACTTAAGTTCGATAATGAGCATATAAGGTTTCTTCGCTATCCGCTATTATATGACGACAATGTAAACTTGCCTGCAATTCCCGAAGAGGTAGGCAGTGTAGTGTACTATGGAATAGGTGGTAACCTTGTTTCTATACACCCAGAGCCACCACAAGAAATTTTAATAAGAAAAATTCAGTAGTACCTGGTTCGCGACGATCAGCCTAGGCGCAGCTACTGGCTTAAGAGCAGCACCATAGACGGTGCAAGAAGCTGTACTCTGCGCCGCCCAAACCAGCATGCCCAGCACGGGGATTATGGGCATAATCCTTCAAGGCTATGTCCAGCAGTGGACTGCAATTGGCTGATGATGATGATGGATAGTTCCCAACTTGGGATATGCACCCAGAACCTCTCGATTGACAGTCGTCCTCGCAACCACTCGAACTACGAGGCAGTTAACTATTTTAACGTCCCTATGTTAAAGAACTCCGTAACCGTAACCGTAACCGAATCCGATATAATAGTTTTAGATAATTTCGGATTATAGCAAAGTCTAAATGAGACACGTTATGTATGACAAGTTGTTTTTGATCGGTCGAGACTAAGGATGAAAATGGCGAAAGATACTCATTTGTTTTTGTCACAACTTTGAATCTTGCCAGTAATCTTTTACATGTAACTTTGGAATAATACAAATTTAGGGCTATTTGAAAAATACAAATTGACATGTATCATACTTGTATTAATCAACGTATATTTCATAAATTACATTAAATGAACAAAAACAAACAAGATGGAAGAAGATATCAAGAGCATGTAATTGCCGGAAAGTATAAAACGCGACATTCTTTATGTCATGAACAGCTCAATCGTTCTTGATTTAAAGAGGATGTTGATTTAACCATAAAGTTATTTTGTTATTATTAGTCCTAAAAAAACAGCGAAGAATACATACAATGTAAATACATATAAAAAACGGAAGTTGCGAAAGATACATCGTAAGAACTCATTGAAAGTTTCTGTATTTTGTTGAAAAAAACAAGGTCCGATTGAAAAATACATGTATTTTACTTGCAATTTTCAACCCTAGTCGAGACAAGCCACGCGCGTCCTTCACATTAATATCCATAACCGAAACTATCCGAAACTATCGGTTAATCCGAAATAATTTCATATCCGTATCCGTATCCGATATTACAATTATTCCTAAATCCGTATGCAATCCTTATCCGAAATTTTATAGCCATAACATCCGGACTACACATTAATTGGTAGGTACTGTTAGTGTACACTGAAATTTTTGCAAAATTTCATTGTCAACATTCTTTTAAAGTTAATTTTTTATGTTACAGTGTAGGAAAAATATTAAACTTTAGTCGTTAGTTAGTCCGTTCCCTCGTCGAATGATGCTATTTACGGCGAGTCATCATCATCATCATCATCGCCAGCCTCTTAATGTCCACTGCTGGACCTAGGCCTCCCCTAATTGGCGCCACTCCATCCGGAGTATTTACGGCGAGTAAAAATGTTAAATACTACCTAAACTACTTTAAACAATATGTATATTTGACTACTTTTATGTTTAAGTTTAATCATTTTTAATATAATTTCAACGTTTAGTTAAGTTCAATCACATTGCTTTAAGTTGATTTTTTTTACACTAGAACATAAAATGTAAGTTAACTTTAAGCTTACGCTACGTAAATCGCTAGATGACAGTAGAGAGGACTGATTTTGAACAGTCGTGTAGAAAAGTTACAAAAAATAAATTAATCAAAAGAGCCGTTTTGTGTATCATGATATCTTTACGAAAAGCGATTTTCATTAAACGAGAAGATTCAATATTCAACATTCAATATTTTTAAGAAAAAATTCCAAAGAGGCATATAATAAAGTAATAAAATAAAATTTATAAAATATGACATATATTGATATATATTGGTTGCAGGTCCCGGGTTCCATTGCCGGGTTGAACACTACCAAATTTTCTAATTTAGATTTTCTAGTAATGGTGGCTCACCACCTATTCCATAGTGGGACGTAAATGTAACCGGTGAAATGGGAATGTTCTGCATTCTTTCGCCTACCCCATTGGGTAATTAAAGGCGTGAAGTTACGTTTTTTTATGACTAACACGCCTTCCACGATGACGAGATTATGAGATTTGCGGAGATAGATTGTTGGTAGTGTGCCGGATGTTGTTAATTTATTTTTAAAGCTTCTGACAATTTACAACCGTTACTTCAAGAATCCTACAAAGCAAGGAAACGGTCGTGTAACTCATTACGGAGCTCGTCAGTATATTATTATATAATATAGCTTTATCCATACAAATGTTTAATGTTGCTAAGGCATTCAATTCCTTGGCACTTTCGTACAACTCATCGTCTACGGTAGTGTGCAGTGTAGGCTAAAAAGTTTTCATTAATTTTGATTTTAGAATTTTCTTAAATTACTACTAATATTTTTATTCTAAAACTAACACACCTATGTTATAAAGAATGTTTACCACGAATAAAATAAAATATGACATATTATACAAAAAAAATACGTTGTGTGTTACAGTACATTGGAGCGAACGAAGCATGTATTCAGCGCGGGAAGCAAAGGTCATCTTCGAGTGATGAGCCAATGGCGCGAGGGTGGAGCCTTCCCGGCCGCCCATCTCACACCGTTGTATAGATCGACAAATCTTGCTCTATAAATTTGCCACTGTGGTGTACATACATTCGTTTTATATTTCGTCGCAGTCGTAGAACAACGACAGATTTGTTTTTTTCAGAAAAATCTTTTTTGACGTATTTTTACTTGAAATACTTAACTTACTTAACTTTTATACAACAAAAACGTTTTTCTTATTCTATATTATACAACGGAGATACAGAGTTGAACACCGAAGGTTTGTTTGTTTATTTAACGTAAAAAAAACGTTCAAAGTGCTCTCCTGAAAAGTTAGAAAATATCAGATCCGTCTTTGTTTTACGATTGTGACGATTTATGTTAAATTAAATGATAAATTGATATTCACGGCTATTATTTATTTTAACCAATCGCACTAGTTTGCGTACTAACGGTCCTTTCAAAAAGAATAGTTCGAAAAGAAGAGCACATTTTGATCGTATTTAAATCTGTAGCATAGTTCAGTAACGTATATTTTTACATTTCAATTGTTTTGAAACGACACTTTTGCAATAAAACAATAAAATAAAAATTAAAAGTCATAAAATCGTTGAAATGTACTGTAATGAACTGTATTATTTTATTGCGGATGGCGGTATGACGCCAGCCTGGGTAGGGTACATGCCTTGATCTCCAGCACGCAGCAGCGTAGACGCGACTCGCCGTGCCTCGCGATTCCCAGCCGGCATGTCCAGCGGTGGCAAACGGTGAAACAAAACCCCAGAACAGCCTTATGTTCAGCAGTAGATTTAAACAGGTGATGGTGATTGAACTGTGACGAGGTTCTATTTTAAATTTGTTCAAAATATCCTCGCTCTCCGGGCCAGTCTATACGAAATGATCCTATGTAAGCATGTGGTGTCGAGGCTATTTATATAGTACCAATTAATTTTCAAACAACCGTTGAATCAGTTTTTTTTATGTACTGTCGACAAAAACGGTTCATGCTGTTCGAATGATTTAATTGCGAGCGTTCCCGTCCAAATGATTAATAGGATGAGGAATAGCGAATAACATTATAGGTTATTTTTAGCCTGTAGATAAAGGTGAAGTTTATTCTAAATACAAAAATAATAATAATTATTAAGATAATTAAGGAATGGTGGGTAGGTAGTTTAAACTAATACATATATATTTATCTAGATCTATAGTTGTGACGAAAGAAAGATTGTTCCATGTAACTTATTTACTTTATTATTTAATAGATGTTCTCGCAGCTTCGCCCGCGTGGAACTCAGTGTGTCACAAAGTATTTTCCGCGTAAATACCGACCTTGTGGGAATTCTAGGATGAAAAGTAGTTTGTATGTTGCTACACAGAGAAAAGAAAAAATGAAATACCTAGACAAAAAAGATGAGTAGGCAAGCTCGAAGTGAGAGCCGAGGGGCGCACTGCGGATGCCAGCTTACGTGTACTTGATATTTTGGACAATACACAGAATATCTTTATAAATTGTAGCCTGTGTTATTCTGATGTATAAGCTATATTATCGTTGTTTCATTAGAATCTATTCAATATTTTTTACGTGAAAGAGTAACAAACATCCATCCAAATTTACACACTTTCGCGTTTATAATATTAATAGGATAGGATAGGATCATGCAAAGCTGTTGCCTTCTAAAATTTTCAGGCAATGCTTTCTTTTTTGAATGCGTTTATTTGTACAGTGCAACCTTGATATAACAAATCGCAAGGGGACAAGTAAATATTCGTTATATCAAGTAATTCGTTAAAATTAAGGTTTGCTATATTGAGGTAAGGCTGGTCTAAAATTTGTTATATAGAGGTAAAAAAATAGTTTTATTCACCTCGACATTATGTACTCATCTTGTAATAGCGAACTACTTCTACTTATAAATGATAACACGTTTTTATCAATTTACTCTGTATTTTCTATTTAAAAACAATTAAGTAGGTAACATATTTTTGCCATAGATAAATAATCAAAATTAAATGCAGTAAAATCATACTCGTATTGGTGAGAACGTTATATAGAGGTTTGAGTTGACAAAATTCGTTAATTAGAGGTATTTACACTTTTTTTTGATAGTTCAGAATTCGTAATAGATTGTTTTAAAAAAAAATTCGTAATGTAAATTATATTTAACATTAGTTCTTATGGACAATTCAAGGGGATTACGAAAAATTTGTTAAATCGAGGAAGTCGTTATATTGAGGTTCATTATTTTAAGGTTGCACTTTATTATATTTAGTTATCGAATACGACAAAACTTTTCTCACATCATAGTTAACTAATACTTTATATTGGAGTAACCACTACCACTACATAAGTAATATTAATAATTTTTTACAATAACTTTGACATTTTCTAATTGTATCTTTTTTAATATATGCCACAGATCAATTTTTGTGTACGTGCATTTTGTATAGGGTTGTCAGATATGTACAGTTTTGGCTTTATGCAATTGATGTTTATAGAATTCAAAAAATATATCGTGTATATTCGGTGATATTTATTTCATGATTACCATTCTAACATATATTCGTGGTTTGGTCTACTATGCCTTTTATTAACGCTATGTTCATTTAATCATAATGTTAATATGCGCAAAAATATTTTAAAGGTGTAATAATAGAGTTACTCGGGTTTCTAACACAACATTTGACAAATAACTGGCAACCCTATACATGGCATTTTTGTTGATGGATAAATATGACTAATTGATGTTGTGATAAATACCAAACGTGTTGATACCGTTACCCCCTCATGTAAAACGTGTCTAACAGCGATCGACGTTCTAGTATCGACACACCCGGCGTCATCACACGAGTTTCCAACCTGTTCAAGGGCCATCCGGAGCTGATCGTCGGCTTCAATACATTCCTGCCGCCTGGGTACAAGATCGAAGTGCAGAGTAATGGACAGGTTAGCTCTTATATTATAGATATTATTATTGTTATCTAACGGGCGAGCTTGTCCATACGAGATTAACAGAGATCATCGAGTGGCCAACATTTACAATATGCGCTTCTTTAATTTATATGATATATTTTCTATACAGCTTTTCCTAAGCGAACTATTATAAATAGTTTCTCTGATTCCCCCGTCTGTATCGCTTCTTAGGTGTCAGTGTCGATGCCGTCACCGACGGGTCTCGGGTGTCCCGTCTCGGGCGCTCAGGGGGCACCAGTCGCTCCGCCCTCCAGTGCAAGTGGTGGTGGAGTCCTATTGGGAGTGCACCACCCACCGCCGCAACCGCAGCTTGTGCATTTGTTACCAGTGCCCCAGTAAGTAATTAATTATCTATTTAATTATTTTACTCATCATTATTATATTTTTTTATTTTATGGTACACAACTGGTACACAATATGTATTGAGAGTTTATAATAATTAATGCCACTATTTCCTCGCAGATCGGTGAGCACAGCAATAGTGCACAATTTATCAGTCAACGCCACCCCTGCCAACACACTACATCATATATCTCAAGCGCATCAACAGATAGAGGCGAATGCCATACACCATCCTCATGGTACGTATTTCATTTTCAATGCTATTGAACAACGCTTTAATCCTATAAAAATATCAGCAGTGTCTTACAGCTATAAAATCTCTTGTCATTTTCGATAATTTTCAAGGTGGTTGAATACAATGAGAAGTATTAAACAGTAGCTGAAATTCTGCTATACAGTAGGTTTTGATAAGGAGTTAAAAAACATCATTATGAATTAAGTTGGCCCTATGTTATAACTTTTTTAAAAATATGTTAGTCAAGAATTTTTATGTTAAATATATTTTTTTGTATACAGGTGCTCCGGGCGGAGGGGCACACGCGGGAACCGCGGCAGGGCAGCCTGTCGAGTTCAACCATGCTATCGAATATGTTAACAAAATAAAGGTATGCAACATAATATTGTGCCTCTATTTACCCGAAAAGTAGACAGGAAAGTGTAGTATTGTCTTTTTTCAGAAGTTATGTTGTATGTCTCATGTATTATTTTCTGACCCTTTTGTTTTAATACTGAAAAAACGTACGCCTGTAATCTCCCAAGAGGTTAGCAGTGAAATCGTAGTACAATCTCGTTTCATCTGTTATGTTTACAACCCACTGTGGAATAGATGGAAGCCTAATGCCATGCTCAATATACATATGCAAACTCTGAGCCTATATTAGAAAATCTAAGTTAGAAAAATCCAATAACGACCTAGAATCCAATAATCATCTAGACGATAGTTGCTTTCGCACAACATGGCCAACAACGCAGTCTGAATAATTTTACATGTATATATCGTTTAGATACTAATCTGACATTAATATCAGACGATTATCTCATTTACTACTACACACATTACATAGGTAATGAAGAGCTTAATAACTGTTAAACTTGTCTTTCGTAGTCACGGTTTTCGAGGCAGCCGGATAAGTACAAGCGTTTCTTGGAGATTCTGCACGCCTACCAGCGCGGGCACCGCGATGTGAAAGAGCCACAGGCCAAGCAGCAAACTGAACAAGAAGTTTATTCTCAGGTAGCCAAACTAATCTTTACTGTAAAATGAATTTTAATCATACGTGTTAATTTAATATGAACACATGTAAGTTAATGTCAAATTGTTATATTTTTCTTATCAACAGGTAGCTAAACTGTTTGAGAACCAAGATGATCTACTGGCGGAATTTGGGCAGTTCCTGCCTGATGCCAAAGCGGTGACGAAACCCACTCATATCCCAACACACACCAGATCACCACCACCCCAGGTAAGATTTTATGTTTGTAATCAGTTGGTTTATCCCAAAAATATATTACTTAAAGGGTATGTCTCAATATCTGCTAGTATTAAAATTGCTGCATTTTGACAATATCGATTATACGAAGGAAATTTGGTTGATTATTAGATTGAGTTCACATGGGTGTTTGTAGGTGGTTCGTCCAGAAGTAGAAGCTGATCGCGCCGAACGCAACGAGCGGCCGGAGAGGGGCGACAGGCCCGAGCGGTTCGCCAGCGCCACGCCGCCGCCGCACGCGCCGCACCTTGCGCTGATACATCATGCGCCGGTATTAAATTCCTCCCTTTTAATCATCATCTCAATATGTCTCCTTTTTTATACGTAGCGTCCCCAAATCTAAATCTTGCATCCAATCGTTTTCGTGAGCTATTCCAAACTTTTTAATTCATTAAATTCTTTTTCTTGTATGTAATAGAGATGTAACGAAAATTCGCATTCGCATATTTTTGCATGTGAATATGCAAAACATTCGCAAATATGTTGCGAATGTTTTGCCCATATAAATTTAAAAATAAAAATTTAAAAATTTAAATCCATTTATTTCTTATGTTTTTTAATACAACACAAAGAAACAACCTAGTGATCACATTATCAATTATCAGATTATCATCATCAGATCAGATTATCATTTGATATTATTTATTTATTTACTTAACTTTTAGCAATGAAGCTTAACAATTAAATTTTCATTAGAACGTTAAGACAAAAATATATAATGCAATGAAAACAAACAAAAACAAATTCTGCTATGAAATTTTCTATCAAAAACTGC
>DWEJ01001482.1:0-12964 GCA_018245835.1 Mysoria sejanus stolli | reverse complement strand
CGGTGAAACGTGGGAGTGTTCTGCATTCCTCTGCCTACCTCTTCGGGGATTACAGGCGTGAAGATGAAAAAAAATGAAATGATAAAGGACAGCGAGAAGAAGAGAAGAAAAAAATCGCTTCACGAATGCTATAATTTTCAAACTACACAGACTTGTTTCAAGAAGATGTAGACGACATGTTTTTAATTAAATTTAAAATAGGTATAAAGCAGTTGGCTGGCTGGGAGCACAAATGTACGTAGGGCGTAGGATCAACGCGTCTGTGGCTGCCTACGCACAGAGTAGTTACATCTAGAGGCCCACTGCGCACCAGTGGGACGGAAATTGAACAACTCACGCACGTAATGTGCTCTTCTTGTTACAGACGCTTTGTGAACTTTATAGGCGAAATTTGTGTTAGGAGGCTCATTAGCTCAAACAAATATCTTTCTATGATCACTCATATTCCAAACTAGGAATTTTTTCTACATTCCAAATATACCCAACCAACGAACCGTTCAAAGTTACTTTTTGTTCTTAGCAAACACATCGACCACTGATCTTTATTACTCGTACATAACCGTTTATAGGTATGAAATGTTATATAAACGTAATATAACGTAAACGTAACGTAACATTTAAGTAGGTAGTCAGAGGAATGTAGTACACTTCCACGTTTCACTAGTTACGTTTACGTTCTACTGTGGAATAGGAGGTACTGCCATATACCAGGTACAAATACAGAATCCAAGGCACTACTAGAAATGTTAAGTACGAAAAGTTCAGTAGTACCCGACCGTGATTGAACCCAGGACCCCTTGATCAGCGGTCGCGCGTGCAATGGGTCAGTCAACGAACAAGTCAGTTGTATTTACTAATTAAATTGAGTTTATCAAAAACATTAAATTAACTCGTATTAAAGCTTTTACGCTTATCTTTTAATAAGATTTCTCTCGGTGCATTCAATACGACGTATAAAACGGCTGAAAGACAAAAGATTCTAGACGCTTTGAATATATTTAAATTTCACTACATGTTCTTATCAGTTTTGTCTTGCAGTCTATTTAGTTGAACTCTCATTTAATGCTGAAAATAGCAAACAAGTACTTTAATCGTGCACACAAAAGCATTCAACACAAATACAATGCAGTGATATTATTTAAAATTTACTGTCGATCTATCGAAACAATTAATGTTGTTGATAACGAGGGAGCCATGCAAGTCATATTTGTACATTTTATATGACAATTCCCATTATTTGCAGTATTGATTGCTCCGCATCAATCGCGATATGCAAATATTAGCATCGTCCGGTGACCGGCGGCCCGGTGATTTACGCGTCGCGACGGCCCGCGACGCAATTACGAGCGGCTTATCAAAAATTAACGGCGACTCGAAAAATTGCCTACCTGCGTCCAGTTCGGATATTGTCTGATTATGAAATGTATTGATGGCCTCGTTAGTGTATTGATGTATTGATGGCCTAGGTTAGTGTTTCGTTTATAACAATAAAGTTCCTATTCTATAGTTAGACATAGAAGATAACTGGTAAATCGTTGGAACGTAGTACGCTTTTCTGTCTAACCCTTCGGGAAATACAGGCGTGACATTATGTTTCTTAAGTTATTTAAGAAGCATAACATTAATGAGACTTGCAAACGGAAAGTCGTAATAATAAACATGGGCTGTTTAAGTGCGCCGACTTTAGGCGCATCGTTCAAGGCAGCGCGCGGAGGGCGCGTAAACCAATGCGAGTATATCCTTATTTCCGAGCCGTGGATATACGCTTAGCACTTTTTTCTATCTATTCTTTTCTAAGCATAAAGCTCGGGACTAAACGTCACTATTAGATTATTATAAATTTATGAGATTTTTAATTAATTATATTATAATTTGCTTGTAATCGAATTTAAGATGTTTTGCAGGCTGTCATCACATATAACTGTACTTGCACTAAATATAATAACCTTATACAATTTGTCCTTAACCAACATGTAAGTGTAAAGTATGTTTGTGATCTAATAAAAAAAAATGTTAGAAGGGTGTACGACTCGCATTACGACATTACAACCGGCACACCCACTTCTGTTGTCTTTGATTAAAGCGGTCTTTGTTTTGCTTCAAAAGGAGTGGTCGAAACACATTGGTAAAAAATAAATAAAGTAAAGCAAGATTTGGTTACGACTTGACTTATTTTTACTATCTAATGGAACCAGGATAGATTTACCAGTACAGCAGAGATTTGAATCTGGCAACTTTGTTTAGAACCGCTGGTGCTGGGAATGGGGGGCAACCTGGACTTGATAAAAACACAATAGTAGCTAGTACACATATGTATAATGTGAACGTAACATCACGCCTCTTATCCCCAAACATGCATTAATGTAGAACATTCTCACGATTCACTAGTTGCGTTTACATCTCACTATGGAATAGGTGGTGTGTCTATTGCCATGCACCGGGCTCATATCCACACTCCGAACCATTACTAGAAAATCTCAATTAGAAAATTTTGTAGTGTTTGACTCGCGAATCGAACCCGGGACCTCCCGATCGATAGTCCCACCTGCAACCAACACAACCAATGAGTCAGCCAAAGAAACATAACCACTTAATAAAATCGGCAGACACATCGATTAACTATTAAGATACGAAAAGTAAAAGATTTCAATAGTGACGTGTCTCATCAGTTTAATTGTCGTTAACTTGTACTACAGATTCAAGTCTCCAGCTATTTAGGTCACTTCACCCTATAGTAAAGAGCTAACTCACGCGCTCTTGAGTGATGAGCGAAGCTAAGATTAACATAACACCAACAGAATCTAATTATAAAGACGTTGAGAACGAGTGGGATGATGATGTGATTGGGGAAAAACTAGCAGCAGTGATTCACGAGGTCCCGCTGATCGAAGCGACGTTGTGGTTGCAACAGCCTTGGGTAGGCGTTCAATAAGAAACAACTCAGAGAGATATTAATCAAGTCGAACGGTCTAGAAAAAACATGTCTTAAGCTTGTTGTATGTGCCCGATACATGGCAATAGGCTCACCACCTATTCCATAGTGGGACGTAAACGTAACTGGTGAGACGTGGGAGTGTTCTGCATTCCTCTGTCTACCTCTTCGGGGATTACAGGCGCGTAGTTACTTTTACTTTTATAAAATTCAAAGATACACTGTAAAATCTGTTTTCAATAAAAAATCTTCTTTAATCGTTTATTATTTTATATGTTCTAAAAATACATTTACGTACATAAATATTATGACACCTATGCTCACAGGGGTGAAATAGAACTAATAATTTTCGCTTGCTACGGCCTCGTTAAACTTTTTTCGTCTTTTACATTCATTAAAGAATAATGATGAGTATTTTACAATCCGAATGATGTGAGTATTGTTGATAAAATTAGAAATTATATGATTAGAGAACAAAGGAGTGTGAAGGAAGAGGTAGTGTCTAGAGTTTCATCATCAGTCTCTTGTCCACTGCTGGACATAGGTACCAACCTCTCCCCACCCCCGTCCGAGAAGAATATATTGTAGAGCATTATACACTGTATCAGTATTCATTATGTATATATATTCTCCGCTGAAATAGTGAAAACTGAAATTACCAAATACAACAACAATATCAAGACGTTCCCCTAAACTGAGGAAGTTGTGAATAATTCAGCGCTTACGTTTAGCGCGAGGACGGGAGCAGAGCGATGGTTTGGTTCAAGTACTATATTGTTTCGAGAATACTAACTGCAATATCAGATTCAAACTGAAACTAACACTGAAACCCTGCGCGTGTGTGACGAAAGACTTGAAGCATATTAAGTTGGCAACAATAGTCATTGCACACGCGGTGTGATTTCTCTATCTACCCTGCATAAGTCACGATGACATAAGTCACGATGGTACAATTATAATAAATCAAATGCGAAATCTTTCTTGAATATGTTTGTACATTTTCAGTGCTCCCATTTCATATAACTTCAATCGAGTGATTGAAGTTATATGAAATGAGAGCACTTACTGATATACCAAACACTCAATAAAACAAGGATATTTTTTGCCTACTAGTTAGTAAAAGCTGCATTTTTTAACATTTACAGAGTGAATAAGTACCTATGTACCTATGTACAACACGCGGAGATCAACTTGAGACTTACAAGTAATGCGTTAAGACACGGACAGTAGCGTAGCGAACGTTATAACGGATATGAGATGTTTGCGTCCTAAATAAACCTGGATATGCGGTAAACTTAACGTAATATCATGCCTGAAAAATCTGAAAAGATAAGCAGAGTAGTGTACATTCTACCAGTTCCAGTGCCAGTGCGTTTACGTCCCACTATACGAGTAGCGTAGGTGGTGAGTCTATTCCCGTACAACTGGTAGATATCCAGACTCCGAGCCACTATTAGATATACAAAGTTAGCAAAACCAATTAGTGCCCGACCCGGGATTGAACTCAAGACCTCATAGGTAGTACTTATGATAAACATAAACCAATTTTAGTTATGCAGTAAGTACCTTGCTATAACGTATAGGTGCCAAGTTAAGTTCGACGGGTTATAGATCCGTTCATAGGAAGGCAAATGTGTATATTTTTAATTCTTAGCTATTTATCCATCCTAATATATTAAATTCGCTGTAGACCGTGGGGAGCATCCGCTACCAATTCTAGAAGTAATTAGTAAGAAGGTTGTAAGAAATACAACCACCCATTAGGAACCGTTAGAGAGTTTTACACAATGCACTTGGTGTGTACTTTTATTCAACAAATTAATGCCAACTCTTTCTGCACTTTATACTAATTTACTTACTTATTATTATCATTACCCCTTGATATCTTGCCCGAATAGGTCAGATACTGACTGATAGGAGAAAGGAGAATCTGCGAAACCGGCGTACGCCTAAGGGAAGATAGCAGAGAAATGAGTGTAGATGCACATTCGGTCTGTGGGGTGGAATATATTTGAATTATTTGGAAAAATATATTTTATAAGCTTCTGTGCAAAAATACTCGATGTAGCCACGTGACCTCGCGTATCTCACATGCACAATGCGTTTTATATCCAAATTCTAAATCACTCGCGCTGATATCCGATACGAGTATAGTTAACGAAGCAAGTCTATGCACCTATGCACAGAGCAGAGCATTCAGTAAGGGCAACGGAGGTAACCCTATGCCCTATGCATACGATACAATCGCGTACACGACTTCTCACTTTAATTAATTTTTTGATTTCACAATTTAAAACGCTGAAAATAATTTATAGACGCCAAACAAAATATTGTTATTTTGTTGCAGTAAAAGAGTACTCAAATATGGTATTAGATAACATCATTATATAAGATAATATTTACGTTAAGTTAATACATATATTCACCATGTTCAATGAGACTTTGTGGTATGAAAGACAATAATCGCTTTTTCTTGCTTTTCATGTGTGGTGACTATTCTCCAATGTTTCTGAAGCCGATAATAAGTTTCATTATACTACGTTATACACGCCTTTTATTTCACCGCATAATTATAAATAAGTTTAATCTGTTTAGCTACAAACATTATTAGATGTATTTATTATATAAATGTAAAATGCATTTGTGAGCCCGACTGTATTGAGCGCTCGAGGTGGCTCGGCCCCTGTGAGTGGCGAGCAAATGGGTTACGTACTTAATATTATATGTACCTACACCTTTGTGATACATTATACCATTTAAGTAGCTGACCATGGCGATGTATTGCTAAACTAATAAAAGAAAGCATTGCTTATATAAATAATATTACATATATTATCACGCTGGGTACCTTGAGTGATAAGCAAAAAAAAAATTTATAATAATAATAAAATAATCGGCTTACCCTCATATCTATTTCATCTCAAACTTCGATTTCGCCAAAAAGAAATTCCGCAACAAAACTTCTCAAAGCCGAATTAATGATACAATTTTGATCTATTATGTTTGTTAATAATTCGTAACGTATTTAATTGACTCGCTTTACAAGTTACGAGTGAAACTGAAAAAGTCGCAGGAAATCCTCCGTATACGTCTTAACATAATTTGCTTTTTCCAATACGAGTGCGTTTCATTACTACATAAGTAAAGATAAATAACTGAAAAAAATTATATGGAGTATATCGGTTTTATTTAGTCTGTTGATAACTTCAAAGAAAACAAAAACAACGAAATATAATATTATTATAATATGTATGCGTCATCATTATAATTACCGCTGTCGACATTGTCTCCCCGCAGAATAAAGCTGAACTACGACGCTGCTACTACGGTGGCTGACTTATATACACAGCCGGCTCATATCGTCAAGCCGAGTGAACTAACTAGTCGCGATGACAAATATACATACGTTTGCCGAAACTTCCTGCTGTCTACGCACGCCAGGGAAAACCAGCAAGTGCTCAATCTTTACTCGGATGGCTTGGCAGTTTTCACGCCTTAGAAAGCATTATTTCATGAACTCTAATATGAAGAGGGTGAACTTCAGACCACTAGGCTATCACTGCTTACAATTTCGGGATACGTTAATGTAATTTTTTTTTCATCTTCGTCATCAGCGTGTTGCAGTTCCCTGCTGGAGAGACGCCTCTCCTGAGGGGTTACGTCCATAATTCCCATACTGAGCTTCCAGGTTGCTGATCACAGAGCACAGCTACTCGCACCGCCTGCGCTGCTGCCCGTAGGCGGCCAGGGCATTGGCAGGGCAGGGCCTCTTACAACACGCCGTCGGGGAATGTATCCTTATTCCGCCCCGACACGGATAAAAATTGTTTTACAAGAACGTCATTTGTTCTCGGTACATACTGATAGCAGTGATACCCTAATAGTTTGAAATTCCACCTCTCACTCTGGGAGCCCAGGTTCAAATCCCAGCGCGCACCTCTTTATAAAAAATGCGTTTTAAGATTAAATAACACTTGCTATAACAGTGAAGAAACACATCGCGTGGAAACCTGCATACCTTAGTTCTAAAAAACTGTTCAATAAGGCGTGTGAAATCTGGCAACCAGCACTTGGCCAGCGTGGCAGACTATGGCCTTAAACTCTGTCATTCTGATAGTTCCAACAGTGGAACGATAAAAGAGTCGGAAAAAAACATACGAATATTACTGATTTCAAAAGCCCTTAGAAAGTTTACCCATTTTCTAATGTATAGTGAAATGAATTTCCGTATATTTATGTTTTTGTCACATATAAAATTCGAGCGATATTCGACGGACGTACCACGGTTTTCTGTACCATATTTTCCTTACAAAACGATAAAATTCGGGTGACTCTCTCTGCCTCTGAAGGATAATAAAAAGGCAATCAATCAGTGGAAATATTTCATTTTGTTCGTAAAGCAAAATAAACTATTATCTTAAGAAAAGGTTAACCGCGACTCTAGCAGTGGGGACATACTCTAATACGCATTTCGAAGGGAAGCGTGAAACCCGATATTCAAGAAGCAAACATTTCCAATAACAAAGCTAGTCTACATCAACATTTTATCACAAATCGATACGTAGCATTAGATTGATTCAAAAGAAAGAAAATACGGAACCTTTCGTAATCAAAAAGGTAGTAGTGTATTTCGCTGAGCGCTGTCTGATATTTGAAATTCGAATAGTCGACTCGAACATTTATACGCTGAAACTGTTGCACTCGTGCGACAGTGCCTCTATTATAAAAATAATTACATGTAACATGACGCCTGTAGTCCCCGAGGAAGTAAGTAGATGAGTGTACTACACTCTCATGTTTCAACAGTTTTATTTACGTCGCACCATGGAGTAAGTGGAGAATTTATTGCCATACACCGCCTATTGCCATACATATAGCTCATATTTGGAGTCCGAGTTACTACTAAAAATCCAATGGTACTTGACCCGGGAATTTACCCAAGACCTTTCGATCAGCAGCCGTGCTTGGAACCAACACGACCAACCGCTAACTTAAAATAATATTTTTAGCCACGAGCTTGCAGAATGAGCTTCCTTCTGAGGTATTCCCGGAGCGCTATGACATGGGGTCCTTCAAAAAAGAAGTGTAAAAAGCTCTCCTTCGAAATCAGCAAAGCATTGGCGTATCATAGTATAAACTTCATAGAAGAAATTATGATTAATAGTTTATGCGAAGTTAAAATGGCAACATATATAAGTACCGCAGAGTTACCGCACCACACCTATAACTGCCGTTCGTTTCAACCTACGCACATATTATTCCACTTGTAAAACACGGGACAACTGTAAGAAATTAGAAATATTAAGACTGTAATTTTCCACGCTAGACAAGTGCGGATTGGGTGGTTACAAATCCGTAAGTAATCTCTAGTAAATACTGGGGATAAAACTATTAAGCCGACCTAATGTTTTAGTGTATGATAATCCACGTTATTCTGTTAGGAGAGTACTAAACGAGCATGCTGAAGCTGCAAATGGAAACTGTCGTTGACATTAACAAAAGACCTCAAACAGGACTATAAGATGTTAGTCTGGCCGCCGATGGAATTCGTTAAAACTCCGTCCCAATTTGGTATCGAACTTGGTTGCTAATCCTAAGGAATGAAGTGGCTAGTTCTCGTATACACTTGCAACCACATCCATATATAGTTTTGACCAAAAATCCCTTTACGTAAAAATATATGTAACGCTGCTACGAGGCTCGGAGAACCGTATACATTCTACTGGCTATTAAATCGGCTGTGCTGTCATTGCGGACATCACTTTGGTTCAGAACAACGTAAGCGGTCGTCATTTGTTTAATAAAACGTATTTGCTTCATCCACTAGTTTAAAATTTAATATGTTTGTTATGATGTAACCTATTATTCTATGTAGTCTCATATATATGCACTGTGTAATGTGATTTATTATTTTAAGTCTGTCCAACAAAGACAATAATAAAATCCAAAAATTTTCATATTCACCACTTTTCATGAACCTGTTCCCGTTCATTACTACACACAGATCTTGTTATAGCGTCTCTAAGCACGTCTGATTTTAGCACTTCGATTCCAACCCAATAAATTTATTTTTATTTAAATTACTAATTCACGATTTTAATTAAAAAACATTATCTGTTAAATTAAATTCTCATTAACATTCATCAGTTGAATAATATTATCATTCATGATTAAGATCTTATTTATTCATTCTCTTACAAGGTAAGATCGTCTAAATGGAGGCATTAAAATAAAGTTAGTAATTAACAAAGATCCAGATAACAGTACTTTACAACTATGAGCGATTATGAGCATAGATTTCGTCTACGGCAGTACGATCATTAGGATACATATTATTGCCGTTACGCAGCAGTTTTTGGATTGCTGTATGCCGGTATGAAGGGTGAAGGGGTACACGCGTAAAATATTAAGCACCCTAACAGAGTCCTCGGAAGCTGCATCTCACGATCCCATTTACGTACTCTCCATCCTATGTGAGACGATAGTTACATGTTTGTAAGTCTCAGTGACCACTAATAAATCTGTACCATAAGTTAATATTGAAATAAAATAATACAATGCAATACGATTTAGACCCATAAAAATGTACTTAACTGACTAATAAATTGTTTCATGTGATTAAAATTGATAAGTTAAGTTATAGCAAATGTTAAAAAACCGTAATTAACCCTGCATTTTAAACACCCTTACTTCCAAAATAGAGCGTAACAGAATGTGGTAAAATGTTTCCAAAAGTTCTAAACTCACCGAGCTATCTTCGGGAGTCCGTCGACTAGGCACTTGACACTCACAACACACGCGAAGCCGCCCCTCGCAGCGCCGCGTCGCCCGCCCTAGCGCGCACTCTGCCCAGTACTAGTACTGCAGAGAGCTGAGTTCCTTCCATCGCACCAACTGGAGGTGACTCCTTTCATCGCCCTAAAGAGGACTTTTTCACACCTTTACTGTAACACGTAATGTAATGGATGAAACGCGTACTGAATGTACAATAAGCACCTCAGATCTAAAAGGATAAACATATTTGGCACTCGGTTTTATCTGCCTAGCCGATAAACGGTCTATTGTGAAGTTCAAATTAAATCAAATCATTTATTTACTATCACGGGTAACATTTACGTGTATATTGTTATAATATATTAATATAATAAACAAATAATTCTATTTTTATACAAAAGTGGGTACATCTAATCGTACTTGCCTAATGCCAGCTAACATTTTTCAAATTACACTTATTCGCTTATACGTGTCTAGGACTATCCCAGATAATGCAAGAAATTTCGCACCCCCTACACAGAAAGTCGAATGCGCATGCGCGGACATTCGAATGGGATACAGTCAGCTGACGAGAGTTACTTAAGGTCAGTGTGTCACTTGAGCGATTGTTGTTCGAATAGCGAAGGGCAAAGGAACTGCGCTTAAGGTGATGTGGATCACAGCGTTCAGCTGGATGCGGGCTCCATGAGCGAATCTTACATGTAATTTTTAATACTTCCAACTTACATGGTTAAGATTTTCAACTTGCAGGAACCTGAGTGTTTACACAGGTTCGGTTTCATATTGCCTGCAGTCAGTTAATTATCATATTACATTAAATAATTACTCTTAAAATTAAGTAAATATCTGTATAGTTCATCTATATAATGCGTTTGCGTATGCGTGCGCGTGTGTGTGTGTGTGTACTATTGTATTATTCTTTAGAATTGCTAATAATATTTTTTTATTCTATTTCAATAAAATGCCAATAGGTTTTAAACGCACAAATTACAACTACACAAATTAAGTATTATGCATTGTAGTGTATTCCATACAGAAACAACTATATTGAGATTTTCTTGGCTCGAAAGCTTTTGCTCGTTATTAATATTTTAAATATTTATCAAATCTTATATACGTATAAACGCATTACTTTCGTTCGAGAGATATCGTTGTTGGAATATTTCTAAAACGATGTGATTTGTTTTCAGTTAGTTTCAACTTTATTTATGAAATCGATTGAATGCAGAGCACTTTTTTGCCCTGAAAAATCTTTTAATCAATTCTGTCACATATATCTACCCGTGTTCTTACTGTTACACTGGTCAGAAATAACAGTGCCAACTATTGCACTTGCTGCAACGCTGAAAGAATGGATAGATCAAATTCTTAACGACGATGATATAATGGATAATCTAATGGACCGTACAGATGAAATACATGACCTCGGGCAAACGCTGGATCCTCAGCTCAATTTTAAGGTTTATTATTATAGGGTTACGTGCCATTTTTTACTTTTATAGGGTTATGTGCCAAAACTAACAAAATTCTAGGATTTATAATGAGAACAGCCGCTCATTTTACGGATTTTGCTCGATTGTTGCTCGCATTCTGTATAAGACTTATGTGCGAAGCAGATTAGAATACAACGCAATTATTTTCTTTCCACATGAGAAGAAATACTCTCTCATGATGGAGAGAATTCAAAGGAAGTTTGCTCGTTTCTTGTATAAAAGTAGATATGGATATTATCCATTTCTATACCCAGCACTATTTGTAACTGCTATGATCGCCTTAGATACTTTAGAGCTAAGGCGGAAGCTATTTCTCATTATATTTTGTTATCAATTATTAAATAATAAAATTGATAGCCCCTTAGCGCTACATAGATTCGGCTTAGAGATCCCACGCCAGCACATCCGTGGAGATTACGGAGGCCGACGGTCTAGCAGCCTGCTAGCGGAGCGTCGAGTGCATGCGCGCCGCTCGGCTGCTGCGCCGCACATTATTGCTCCAGTCCTAATCAATGCGTTATTCACTCAGGTGCCAGACGTATATATGTTTTTTGATAAATTTAATAGATTTATACTAGTTTGTAAGATCTTCTTGTCCCATGTAATGCTTTAGGTACAACCTGTTATATTACATGTGAATTATAAATAAATAATGCTACTGTAAGTGTTTAGAAAATATTTATAATAGAACTAGCTGTGCCCGCGGCTTGCCCGCGTGGACATAAGTTTTTACATAAAACAGTATCATACATCCATCCGTACTTACAAACTTTCGCGTAATTTTATTTCAATCAGTCGAATATTATCATCCCCTATTTTACCCCTTTAGGGGTAGAATTTATCAAAATCCTTTCTAAGAGGATGCTTACGTCATAGTAGCTTTATGCATGTAAAGTATCAGCCCGATCGGTGTAAAATTGACAAAGTTTCATACAAACTTTCATCCCCTATTTTATCCCCTTAGGGGCAGAATTGATCAAAATCCTTTCGTAGCGGATGCCTTCGTTATAACACCTACCTGCATGCCAAATTTCAGCCCGATCCGGCCAGTGGTTTGGGCTATGCGTTGATAGATCACTATGTTAGTCAGTCAGTCACCTTTGAGTTATATAGATATATATAGATAGATTATATAGATATATATATAAAAACGTTTTTCTGAAGTAAAATACTGATTTCGAAAACCACGGAATAATCCATCGTTAGGCAACACAGCGTAAATCTCAGAACGGACGTGGCTAATAACACTAACTGCAATCGGAAACAATAAAAATTCCAACAAAACTTGACGGATTGATGGTATGTATTTTAAAATTATTGGAGATCGAAAACGAAACGGAATTTGGCGTTACGGAAAGCGATAAATTTGGACGGCGGACAGTTAATAATACATTTCAGTCGGAGAGTCATTCGTGAGTCAGTCATTCGTGAGCGAAACGTGGCCGCGGCTGGAGCACACTACCGCGAAGTTGCAACCACATATGCTGTAACAGTTTTAAACTTGTTGCATATTCACATAACAGCACTCCTATATTTCCAGACAGGATAGGCGGACGAGTGTTGTGTTTCGCGATATTTTACCACTTTTACGTCCCATGGTAAGTGGTGAGCCTATTTCCATACATCGGGCTCGTGCCCTATGTATGGAAATGCCCTATTTAATTGGATAACAATTAATGCTGTATTGATTAAAATCGCTTCGAAAATTAGCCATTATTTGTCGTAAAAAGTAAATGACAAAAAAATGTTATTGTGGGATATCCAT
>DWEJ01001481.1:0-12965 GCA_018245835.1 Mysoria sejanus stolli | reverse complement strand
GGTATAAGCTATTCACATCATCTATCTTCTAAAGTAATTGTTTCGTGAGGTGTCAAAGTTTTAAATGTTTCTACTGAAAAACTACATTTTTGCATAAGTGACATTGTCGCACCGGGGGTGCGATATATTTAATTGATTTTAATCAATTAAATATATACAAATATTGGTGTATCGCAATAGGCACATCACAGGAACCATAACTGGTGAAACGAGAGAGTGTACTACAATCTGCCCACCTCTTCCGCAATTACAGGTAACATAATAATTGATTTACATATACTGACTAAGCACTCCACGTCATTAAAAGCCCTTACAAGCATAGATGTTCTTATCTATATTCAAGAAGCGTTTACTGAAAAGTCAAGTCTTATCTTTCGATAAGATTTATTTTTTGGCAAATACCACTTAATAAAAACGATTTGATTAACGTAAAGAAAACTTAAGCGATGCGAACAAGCCGGTTACAAAAATCTATTTGCTTAAGTTTTGAACAGGATACAATTAATATTATCAATTGAACTACTGTTGTCAACTCGTTCCATTCCCACTTGAACTGAATAGAGATAAGGATTTGTGAGTTCAACAGAACGTAGAGGCAAACACTTTTGTGTTTTTATTTTGAACCTCATTAATACTGGTACATAGTGAGATTCTAGAGAACATTATAACAATGGAACTGATAAGCTGAAATTAAATTTGACTAATTGTTAAGATAAGACTGTTGTTAAATGACGTCGTAATCATTTTTTCTGTATAGCAATATCTAAATTATGTATTTTAATATATTATTCCTCTTATTAAAATATTAAAATTAATTAATTTATTTATTAAATTCTTTATTATTATTAATTTTAATTTCTTACATTAAAATATTTTAAATGTAAAATTCACTCAACTTGTCTGATATTCTGTCTACAATTGGTCTTTTGTGATTACGTATTCACGTCTTAATTGCTAGACCGATTCTAATGAAGTTTATTATGAAAACAGTTGGGATTTATATCAAGAAACACAGATATTTATACTGTATTTATTAAAATCTCTATTACAATAAGGGTAAATAATTAAAGATTTTACCATTATAAAGATTCCAACACGAAAAAATAGCAGGGCCCAAAACACAGGTCTACAGCGAACTTTTTCATGGAATACCAATTATCATAACGTTTCACACAGATTATTTACGGAAAACGGTACAATATTTTCTAAGCGATTTCCGGTATAATAAAGATAATCCTTAAACAAAACAGAACAAAGTCTCCCTAAGGTGAAAACAAAACCTAAAAACTTAACGTCTGGACTTAGGCACTGGCGGTAAGAAATATAAATTTAAACGTGAACACATACATATGTATGTATGTACGTTGATGTTCTACTCTATGTCTAATCTGTTACATCTAAGCGTAGTTTACGCATCACTCAATTGTAGATACTGGCACGAAACAAGTGGAATCGGAAGTACGTAGATAGATTTAAATTCGGACTCGAACATTATGCGAGGAAATGACGAAAGTGTTCATTATTTTTGTGGTATTAAGTTTTATAGTAATAGTGTACCAAGGCCTTTAGTTGGTGTAGAGGTACCGTCGAGAGGAATTAAATAAAGTTCATAATTACCCGATGTTTCAAATAAAAGGTCGGATACTTTTGGATGGATTTTACTGTATAACAAAAATATATAAATAGCATAGAAAATGGCAGAAATACCACTCAAATGTAACATTATAACTATGGTAAATAATATAATACACGAAAGCAATCTAGGATAAACGAAGTATCTCTATTTTCAAAACATCTGTTGATTTGATTACAATGCGTCTATCATTCTTTTGGTTTCAATTGGAACATCTTTACGTGACCTGCGTAAATACCCAACCATCAAAAAGGATATCTAACGTATATGCAAAAGCGTATCACACAATTCAACACCACAAATCTGGATGAACACAGCGTAGTTTGTTAATTGTTCTGATACAAATTGCGTCACAATTGGACGCGAGCATGACGTAACAATCAATAACTCAAACGTCACTAACTGGAAAATAATTGTTATATGACATAACCATATCAGGCAACCCTTAGTTAGGGCGTACAATTTATTGTTTATAATCTATTGTTACGTGTATAAGTCCAATTGTTTATCAGGGCACCGATTACGTCATTGTATGAGCGCATTTGGAACTTAATCAGGCTTCTCCGCATTGTTTGGTTTTGGATAATGGCGAGGCCTAAGTAAAGGCAGATGTTGTGGGCATAATATGAAAGATAAACTCCATGAAAACGCACAAGAATTCTTCTGCTAAAATACCAGTGGCATTCAATAATATGATTGGTAGCGTTCAGCATTAATCATTTGAATTAAATTCGAATTTGTAGGATTCGGTAGGAAACGTTAATAGAAAACTCGTTCATCAATCAAACAGAATCAAGAAGCCGAATTTGATAATATCTAGGAGTTCTTAATATTATCATCTCTTTGAATACATACTTTGCGCAAATTAATGATAAAATGTTATCGAGAGTCTACAATATGGTCTTTGTACCGAACGCGATCAATATGCACCACACACAGTCCAGTATTCATAAAACTTCTAAATTTAACCATCTGTAGGTACATTGAAGTACTTGGTATAAACTGCGTAGCAAAATAAGTCGATAGAGAAGTGAGATCACGTGCGTAGATTCTAATAACACACTGTGTAACAGATGGGGAATTCGTACGGCTAATCATTAGATATTGACCAGTGCGTGTTTGTATGGACCTTATATAATTACACGCTTTTTTGTTATATCCGATATGAGTTTAACAGATGAGTTTAACAGAAAAATGGGTTATTGGTCCTCAGGAAACTTCGTCAGGATTACTAGATGTGAAAGTCTATATTTAATGAAACGAAGTAGGTCACGAACCAAAAAATGTTTCATAGTTGTTCCACCGCTCTTCCTCAACGTATGTGACGTCGGTCACAGTGTTGTGAACCAAATCCGCCCAAGATGTCCTTAAAAGCTTCTACTTATCCTGAATTTTCATACTTCCTGACATTTGAGATAGTTGCTGAATACAAAGTTTCGTCTCAGGTTATAATTTAATCTTTCTTCATTTGATCCATTAAAACATCATCGAGGAAAGAATGTATAAGTGTTACTCGGAATTTTATTAATTTGCACAAAAACCTTGATTTCCTCAATTTCCTTCAATGTATTGTGTTTTAATATTTCATAAAATTGTTTATTGAGTGTTAATAATATATGTCTACTAAAACGAATGTCATTGATCAATCCAATCGGGTAAAGGTGCATTAACTTCCGACATGTCATTTGATCAGTTTATTTCAATAAATTCACACTCATTCTAAATAAAAGGTACTATTATTAGCTTTCTGTTAGTAACGTCAATGTAAGGAATTTTAAGAATTACTATGTATCTGAGATAAACAACAAGATGATCTACAAATTATCGGCGCCATTAATTGAAAATTTAATGTTTCTAATTAATAAACCTGATTCTATTGTAATTGTGAATAAACTCATATTTATAATACTTCATGTACAGTTTAAACTATAAAAGTCAGTTTTAGTCGTAGATATGTATATCGAATGATGGGTTGAACGAAAATGTTACGAAAATACTCAGCGACGTCTATTTCTATCTCGGTATTGAGGAGAACCAGACGCAAAATCTTGGTAACGAATTTTGTGTTTAACCAGCATTGGGCCTTAAACTATAAGCGATGATGCTAAAATGACTAGTATGGTTCGCATTACCACCGTGGCCTCCTTTGTCATGTTCAAAAAGTAAACTATTGGCAAACATCACACGGTTAGGCGAATATAATACAACATTGTAAGGTATGCAACATTGTAAAGTATATGTTTCCACAAGATGTTTTCTCTAAGTTACAATAAGGGAATCTTAACATTAAAAACACATTTTTGTGAAGAGGTGCGTTTATGATTTACAATTCTAAAACCTTTTTTCCCCTGAAACGTGCTTTCAGTGTGATCTCTTCTGTGTAAACATAAATGTCATTTACTCTTTAGAAAGTCTACGTATAATTTTAGTTCTGGCGAAAACATTTTACTATAGATTTATATAAAGATAGATACATATCGTCTTAGTGAAGATCAAAAGCTCACCAAGGATCAGACTGTCACCTTTACCACACATGAATTTAAGATTTACCTACGTTTGATCAAAAAACTGTAAAAACCACAGAAGAACGTTTTCTCCTGCGTCATTTAATTTATACCGTCAGTTTTTTTTTTTCATTATTTAGACAGGGAACAATACTATATATAAAATGAAATACTTTAGTCCAAGTTCGTGATTCATATTTTGAAATACGTACGAATATTTCATTTGAAATACGAACGCGATAACGATAATTATAATAAATACTAAGATCATGCGAGACGCTGAACATTATTTCCACCCGCAATTTGATTTATGCGAAAACTGACAAATTATGTATACATACAGTTAACAAACATTTATTTATTTTATTAAACACATTTTCACCGTATAGATAAATTTTTTAAATGTGTTTTTATAAACCTACCAATGATTCTCACCACTACCTTCTGTTCAATAGTAGTGAATAACATTAAAAATTTAAATAAATCAGCGTTTGTATACATTTACAAGATCTAAGTAGGAGTAATGTAAAAAATTGTCCACTTATTCGAGTTGCACATTTATTTATTTTTAGGCTACAGGCTCACCACCTGCTCCATAGAACGCCGTAAACGTAACTGTTGAAATGCGAGAATGTTTTACACTCCTCTGTCTACCCCTTCTCTACGTTTTTTTTTATTTTTTATTGTTTACAAAGGGCGGACTTATGCCTGTTGGCATGCTCCACAGGTCAACCCAGGGTCATACCTTGTCTGGTTGCAATGCCATCGTTCATGCTTCGGTGGCTTAAGTATGTCCTCATATTACCCAGACCTCATTTTTCATGGTACACAGATAAAACTCCCTATAAACGCAAACACAATATGTAAATTGATCTACATACATAATATACAGGCTTGATATTACTTTTGTTCATAATATATTATAATATATTATGTACAAACGTGATATCACGCCTGTAATCCTGGCCTGCGATAGACTGATGATTATGATGATGATGATGATGATGCCAGTACTATTAAACCGTGCTCTTTGTGCTTTGTGTGTTGTGTTGGACACGATGATGTTGACCCTCGCGGTAAAGTTCCTAACACTTTGGCTTGACCACTTTGGCTTTTGACATTGTAACTCAGCCAGTGTTAACCCCGCTTAATGTCAGTGATCTTTTTTTAAGGATAAATTTACGACAGACAATTCTGTAAATTCAAATCGCAACGTTTTCCAATAAAACTGCAATGGTTTATTAAAATATAATGTAAGTCATGTTTTATAATAATTATTAAATCTATACTTTTATTTCATTAAAAGTAATGCACATATATTTAATAAACCTTAAACACGTCTTCATACTAATATTGATAAATTATTCTATGATCGGTTTTACTGTGTTTTGCATATTTTTAAAGGAGATATTAAATCTATTCCTACCTTACTAAAAGTCGATGTTCCTTCAGGTTTTGGCGCAGTGTCGAACAAATTTAACCTGGAGTTCTGGAAAAAATCCGAACTCGAGTTTTCTCTGGAAAATAGTTCCGCAGTAGAACTCTCTCTAGTTAATGACGGTCGTGGTTTTACGAATGGATTATTTCTCACTGTTTTAGCATGTTTCAGCCAGTTAAACTTGTTTATAGTTTCGGGGCCAGGCGATGGAGTAGGGGTGTCTTCTGCACTAGATGGCGTTGAAGTTTCAGGGTGATTTGAATCCATTGTCTTAATTTTGCAAAAACTAGCAGAAGTTAATTTAACTACTTCAGCGTCTAACGTTACATATGTCTATATATTTTCATAGTTATACTATCTTCCAAATGGATCTCTTCTTCCACAGGCTTCTTATTGACACTCAGGTTTTAGTTCCCTGACGATTTTTTAAATTAGACCGTTGCGAACAATTTATTTTGCGTTTATATCAATTGCTCTAAAACTCGACGTCATAGCACGTACATCAAGGTCATTTTGAATTATTCATGAGATTTACCGAATTATTTAAACTACGGTGACGTTAGTTCGATGGAGAGCATGTGAACCGGTGTATGAGGCAACTATTTTTATTATTTAATAAAATTCGTCCGCACTCGCCTCTGTCCCGCGCAATACTGGCATATAGAGCAGTATTGTGTTCTGTGTTGTCAACGGCGCGTGCGCATTCTCTATGATAGACATGGCGGTTATCCACGTGTGAAATAATCCGATGGTAAGTGCTACCATGAGCCAAACCGTTTCGCTCAGTCTCTTACCAAACTTAAATATGTAACTAACTAATTGGAGTCGTTAGTTAAGAGAGACAATAATCAGAAAAGTAGTCTTCCCACCAAAGACTTAGTCAATAATACGTTACCTCATTTAAATATTAATCGGCAAGATATCACGTGAAACAGAAGGGGGTTCACCAAGTAAAATCTTTCAATAACGCGACATGTAAACCGATAATAATATAAAAATACTCGTCAGTGGATATGACACAATATTAGCAGGCAGCGTCAGTCAGTGTTATCCGTTGGGACGCTTATCTAGGGATTCGTTTCGGAAGGCGTCAGCAACGCTTTGTTAGACTATACTGACTACAGGGTTTTATGTGCGATTACAATCTGGAAAATCTTGGAGCTGTATGCCCCAGGACAGCATTTTTAATCGCGTAATTACGTGTATTTTTAAATGTAACGTGTATAGGTTAATACCTATACACGTTAGTTAATACTAATTGTCATTAATACAAATAGATTTAAAAACAGTCTCCAAGCAATAGACGTAACCAAAGGTGATGAATAACCACACCCGTAGCTCTCTGGACTTCGCATCTTTCGTACCCTAAGTGCTTAAAATCAAGCAAGGACACTTAAGGACTGAATACAGAAAATTCATTTTCCTTCATAAAAACAACACAGAAGCATAGAAGCTTTAACTTTTTCTTCTTCTCCTAAAGTCGGAAATCAGCTTAGCTGATGTTTAATGATCATATAACTCCACAAACATATCCGATCACGGAATTATCGTCTAAATTTTACTTGTATTATAACAACTGAAAACAAATTTGTAACTCATATTCAGTAATATTATAAAACGATATCATTCACTCATATAGACATCAAACGTTGTAATGAAGGATATTTTTAACACGTTTGTATAGTCACAAATTCTCAATGGATCCGAATACCGAACCCATGGAACGTGATGCTATAATTGAAACCACTAAGTTGTCACTCCACTTGTAAATTTCTTCTTGCAACAATTGTATTTGAACAGAAGCTGAAAATAAACGCACGTGTCCAAAGTACGCAGAACTAATATAAGTCCAAGGCGCTCCAGTTTAGACATGAATATGCGTACAATGTAAAAGTCGCAATTTACGTCAAGGTTCCAAATTTTATTGTTAAAAAATTACTTAGACTTAAACAGACTTAAACATGTTCCCTACAATCTGGCTTTACTACTGTTTCATACGTTTACGAAGACATTACATCATTATTTGGTATAAAAAAATCTTGTGTCACAGTGTTAGTGGTAAAACTCCTCCGAAACGGCTTGACCGATTTTTATGAGTTTTTTTGTTTATATTTAGTAGGTCTGAGAATAGGTCGTAGGCTATTTCTTATATCCTTACGTGATAAGGGTAGCCCTATCCACAAAAAAACCGACTGCCTGTTGGTCGTATTGGTGGCAAACGCGACTAACGATCTAGGGTTCGTATCCCAAGGTTGGGACTATCAGATTTATCTAATTAAGATATTTTGTTGGTGGCTCGGCGTTTGGATATGTGCTCGGTGTGTGGTAATAGACTCATCACCTTTTCCATAATGGAACGTAAAACGTAAGCGGTGAAACGTGGGAGTGTACTAGATTCCTCTTCCTACCTCTTCGGGGATTACAGGCAAGATGTTACGTTACGTTACGAGTGTAGCACGCTCCCATGTTTGTTCAGTTACGTTTGAATTTTGATTATTCTATCCAGTATCCAGTATCGCCAATAATTTTTACGCCCCACTATGGAGTAAACGGTAAGCCTATTGCCATACACCGGGCACATATCCAGACTCCGAGCGACAACTACGAAATCTATATTAGAAAAATCCAGTAGCTACACTTCTTTTTACATTATCAAATTGTTCTATAACGGAGCCTTATAATATTTAATACGAACATCCAAACAGCTGTAACATTTGCATGAATCATTGTTTTCTGTAACACTCATTGTAATAAACAACTTATGGCCTCAACCATTGATCATACAATCATACAATCTGCATCATACAATCTGCAGGCAGTACGTCACTCCATTTGTTCTGATTGCATTAAGACTTCAATTTAGATCAGATTGGTTACATAGCAAGCAGTGATAGCCCAGCAGTTAGAAATTCAGTATCAATCCAAGAACTTACAAAATGTCCGTTATAAGATTCTATATCACCTGTTATAACGATGAAGGAAAATATCGCGAGGAAACCTGCACACCTTAGATTAAAAAAAATATTTTTCAAGCCGTGAGAAGTGTGCCAACCGGGACTTGGCCAGCATGGCAAACTAAGCCTCTTAATCTGTGTCCAGGAGCCTGGTTGAGTAACGGTAACATCAATTATTAGATTGTGTTGTAATTTAATAGTGATAACTTTGTAACAATTGTAGTCATTTTTCTGGTGGAATTCTTTAAGTAATATTTGGCACCTGAGCACAAATGTCTGGTCATCTAAACCAATCAACTCCTCAAACCCCCAAACGGCTAGTCACGGCTGTGGCTCTCAAGATCCCTTCAGTTCGAGGGATGATTCAAGATTCAAAGTTATTATCATATCTAGGTCACAGTATTGTTGGTTCAGTTTTTAATTTCCTTCACAGATTTTAAAACGGAAGAAACAAAGCTTAAGGAGATTCAAATGGAAAGGCATTTTTCCGATCGGATGTAATTACCGCTGAAGTAAAAGATTGAATGAGATTTTACTTTTTCTACATCGACGAGACTTGTTGAAATTTCAAACGGTTTTTTATCTATTTATATTAATCGTTTAGTATACTGAAATATATTACTGAAATATATGTATATATAAACACTTGCGAGCATCATACAAGGATTTATTCCTGACCGGAATCGAAATCACAAGCCTCACTCCAAAAGTCACATACACTCAACATTTCATTCGGCCGGCGTGAAGTCCTGGGGCAACCAATGTACCTTCCATATTTCGGTATCAATATATCATAACTTTCTCATATAACTCCTCATTTGTGGCACGCCAAAACAGACATACTTGTGGAAACATATACATATATTTGTTTGGCCATAATCATGATGCATAGCCTGATAGATACCACGTTAATGAAATTCAAGCAAATATCGAAAGCAGTTTTATTTTGTATCAAAATCGTCATGCATTAACACGATTTTTAACACATTAACGAATGAAATTATACACGTTATGCGCACAACACGTGCGTATACATCAAAACATTCTTTACATGCGTAACTAATGAGTGATAAAACACATCGTAACTTTTGTTTTTCTCACAAGTTGTAAATCTCTTAAAACTCGGAAGTTCAGTGTTAAGGAAACTGTAATTATTTGGGTAAAACTGTAATATTTGTATTTAATGTAGCGCACGGCAACTTGTTTGTATTTGCATTTGTATACGAAACGAAATGAGCGCTATATATTAAATAGGCCAAGGAATACTAAGACGTGATTTCCCAAAGATTTGAGATCAACCTCTATTGATTTATAAGATGTATTGATTTAATACTGAATTATATGACGTATTAATTTAATACTGAAAGAATATTAACATACGTTACTTCGCAAGTAATCTTGAAAGTTATTATGTGCTTGAAGAATTTACTGGCCGACGTCTTTTTGAAATACGGTTACCGAGTCAACGAGACCCTGAAGGCATTTAATAGATACTAAATAGTATGTATAGTATTCTGGTAGTAATTAAAATTAATATGACACAAAATAAAACAGGATCAATCAGAATAAGTAATCTATTTACGTAGTAATAATCCATACAGGTATTACAAAAATTAAATATCAAATATAAAAACCATAATTAAAAACTGTAAATAGTATTACCTTTTTCAAAAATAATATTTAGTATAAAAATATTTCTATCCCAATATCCTTAAAGTACATTATCAACAGTTTGAAATTTAAAAGAAATTGAAATTCTAAATTCAAATTTTAAAACGCTCGTTCGAAATTCAAATTTTAAGAGATTTGTTGGGTTTGAATCACAATTCCTCTTCAGAACGTAGATACAGAGGTGCCCATCTTCCTCATTTTCATACAATACGATATTTCTGTAATTTATTAAAAAAATATGAAAATTGATTATAGAATAATTCAGAGCAAAAATTTTAAAATAATAAATTCCGAAAAATTGTACTCAAACTCCTCATAATAAATTTAAGTTCTTGATTGTTCGGTGATAAAGCGGGTAAGAAATATATCCTCCATGCATCCTCCGCATGCTGAGTAATCAGGGTGTCTTAAGAGACGGCTAACGCAGCGCAGAGAGATCGCGGTATAGGACAGCCGACTTAGGCACGGTTACATGCCCTGTCTACCAAGACAATAGAGTAGACAGTGCGTAAATCGTGCTCTGTTATTTTAAAAGAGATGGGCAAAAACCCCTCATTCAAAGCCTACTATGTTCAGCAATAGCCTTAGACAGGCTGATAATAATGATTAAACGAGTAATTTGTACAATTACATCGAGTCCAGTATAATGTATTCGCTTCTTTTCTGTGTTTGGTCAATATGTTTTAAATATATGTATATTTTGTATACACAAAAAGAAACTCACATTCAAAAACTTTATTACAAAGTACATGATACATAAATAAATAAGGAATTGAAATACCGACTCGTTAAAATAAAAAACAAAAAATTTGACGAACGCTGCACTAGGATCTAGAATTCTAGAGTCTAGAGTAACTATATGTAGATCACCTGGCTTGTTACGTCACAGAGTAGACTGAATGGAAATTTACCGTAGAACAATAACGTTTCGTTGGCACTAAAACATAAAACAAACAGTTAAGCCGCTAATAGGAAAACTGCGAATCCATCTGTCTGTGGTCCGCAATGAATTGAGCAAATAGACTGTGTGCTGATCGAATATTTTTACGTAAATAATTGTTTTTCATACAACAAACGACACGAGCGTTGATTTTTTGTGTATACGAACGGTTTTTGGATGATCTGTAAATGAATATGAAATATGTATACTGTATAACGTTAAACTCAATCGCAATAATATACGATTTTGAAAAAGATTTTTCCTTTGATCACACATAGGGACATGAAGAGATATTATTAATCAAAACTTGAAACTGTTAAAGTGTAATCAGATAATCGTACGTACTCTCGTGAAGCCTCACCGAAAATTTTCGATATTTTCATAATACAAGTCGATTACTTCGACAATCGTTATCGGGCTATATTCTGCGGCTAAACACAGTAGAGTATAGTTCCACTTTCCAGTTAGGGGAGATTCATACCTGTCTACATGCCGGTTACATTAGCAGCTGGCAACAATGGCAACCGGATCCCAAATATACTCCTCTAGAAATACGTCCTCTAGAAGTTGCTCGTGGAAAATGTGTCTTATATCGATACACTGTAGAGATGTAACGAATATTCAAATATTTTTGCATATTCGCATTCGCGTTCGCAAAATTTTTGCGAATGTTTTGCCCATATAAATTTTAGAAGAAAAAAGTTAAAAAATTAAAATTTATTTATATCTTATTTTTTTAATACAACATAAAGGAACAAACTAGTGATCACATTATCAATTTTCAATTTATCATTTCGTATTATTTATTTATTTAACTTTGAGCAATGAAGCTCAACAGTTAAATTTTCATTAGAACATTAACACAAAAAATATATAACAATGAAAATAAACATAAAAAAATTCTTCTATGAAATTTTCTATCAAAAACTGAATAATCGCATTCGCATTCGCGAATGTCGGTAGCAAACATTCGTATTCGCATTCGCGAATGTTCAAAAAGTGACATTCGTTACATCTCTAATACACTGTGTACATCGAAATTCTAACGGCCTTGAAACACGCGGGAGCAGGCACGGCAGTCTTCTAAATGATGTATTTATACTGTTTATAAAGAGTGTTATGCCGTTAGCAATAAAACCCTTGGGTTCATGGGTATAAGCACGGCATTTCTATAAAGAGCGTCACGTCTGGTTGACGTGGCTGGGTACGCGAAATTGGTTGTTACTTTCGGCAAAGAATGTTTCTGGTTGTCCAAAGAGGAAATAATGAGTTGAGCGAATGAACTCTTAAAATCGTTGTCAACGCTTTCATCTACCTCAGCATAAACAGTCTGAATTAACAATTTAGCCTGTTAACATCTATCTCAATTTACGCAGAAATCAAGGAGCCCGCTAGCCATATCCATGGTTAATATCCTAACCCGAGTCCTAGATCTATACCGAACAATACATGCCAAACAATATTTAATTTTATTGGTATCTGTCCTTCCATGACATCGCCGCCATGGATTTAACCGGAAAAAATAAAGGTTGCAAACAATTTCCCCTGCTTCCTCTGTCGTCTATCGTGTCGTGTTAAGCAATCGTTTCGAAATATACATTGTCGTACTAGCTTCATGGAAAATAACGTCGATTACTGACGCGTTTCCTTTATGCAGACTCATCCGAGGATAACATATCATAAACGCCATAATGGTCGGTTGATATTTATTGATTTACGTAACGTACGTAACTTCACGCCTGTAATCCCCGAAGAGGTAGGCAGAGGAATGCAGAACATTCTCACGTTTCACAAGTTCGTTTAGGTCTCATCATGGATAGGTGGT